>JBBMEG010010225.1:0-12483 GCA_037832605.1 Cyclanthera cordifolia
TCAGGTACTTACAGGTGGACCGGGATGGCTGAGCTGAGGCTGTTGTGACCATGGGCAAGTTGCATTAGGTTTTCTAGAATTTCTTTAAAGTTAATTATTGATTTCACTGTTTAAAGCATGAAAACTGAGTTGAGGCATGTTTAGTATAGGTTTTAATAATTGTTTTATGATTGCTTCGGGTACCCCCAAACTATGTTATGTTTTCTAAGTATTTTTCGAATAAATGCAAATGTCTTTTACATGTCTCTGTAAGTTATTAGCATTTTAATCATGCATAAGAGGTTAAGGCCCCGAGTTTAACTCCGTGTTGGGTCGGGTCCTTACAGTGCTCTCGAGATCCGTGACTCAATCGACTCAGTTAACCGGTCAAAGCTGGTCAAACTACCCATTTCCTCAATATTAACTATTATTCTTTTAATGGATCTCAACACTAATTTAATTTGGTTATATATATATAAAATTTCAAGAAGGCACATGGGTCCCACCAATATAATGATTAATTTTAATAATATTTAACCAAATTACATAATAAGGCTTCACTTCTCTCCTCCAACAATTCTCTCCATTAACTTTAAAAACACAAACCTTCATTAATGAATACGAGAGATTATGTATAAATGAATTACAAAATTTACTATAAAATTTGTTCATATAAATGAAATATAAAAAGTATACATATAACGTCTTACCCAAAATTGACATCCGAATTATTGACCGCACATTTTTTACAAAACATATATCCAAACAAGCTATAACTTTTGTATACAAATTTATACTCAAACAAGTTATTGTTACAATCACTTAACAAAATTCGATATCCAAACAAATTATTACTTGTAATCATTATTTATAATGACTCAAAATAACTTTTTGTCTAAACTCAAGCACGTAAAAACCAAACACCCCTCAATAAAGATTATGCGTCCAAAATTGATTCCAAGTGGACATATTGGACCATTTATAGCCGGCCCAATAATAATTCAGCCCATGTGTCCTAGTTAACCCAAATCAAACTATGTCGTCTCTAAACATTCTCTCTCTAACAGAATAAACAGTAGAGAGAGAGAAATGGCGCCGTCTTCGTTGGTGCGCTACAGCCGTTGGATTTACCGGTTCAAATTCCCGTACTCTCAAACGCAATCAGTTCACTCTCCGCCGCCGTTTTCCTCCACCGCCGGACTCCACGATGCTGATCCCGCCGCTCCCAGCGGTCCGCCTCCGATACGAGTCTTGCTCACCGACTCTGCCGGTCGCGGTGTTTTCGCCACTCGCAAGATCGGCGCCGGAGAACTCATACACACTGCTAAACCACTCGTCGTTCATCCTTCTCTATCTTCCGTTCACTATATCTGCAATTTATGCTTGCGAAAGCTGCAGAGAAATATCAATGGTAACTCCAATTCTCATCGTGCATCGTTCTGCAGCGAAGAGTGTGAACGACATTCCAAGGTATCAATACAATATAATATGTCATTTTTGCTTAACATGTTTTTGATTAGGCTAATCAGTTTTAGTAATTGTTTGATTCTCAATATGTTTAGCGTTAATTTGATATTGTGAACTCGCTAGCCGCCCTTACTCGAATTGGATTAGTCTTTATCTGCGTGTTGCAGTGTCTGAATTGACTGGACGAACGATTCGATTGAATCGTGTTTATCAAATTATTTCAGACTAAATCGAACGAATGATCCTTCTTTAGTTTACTTTGGCGCAGCACCTTGTTTATTCAGGAGCGTTTGATTTTTTTCCAATTTCTGCCATGTGTTTGCTGTTTTGCTTCTGAGAGGAACTTATTAGACTATCCAATTCCAAATTATATTTTTCGTTTGGATGTTTGCATTTGATAAGCTTTTGGCGTTGAAATTAGATAAAAGTTAGACAAACGTGTCTTCTTTTATTATCTACTCCGTACACGGTGTGAAAAATAGGATTTCAGAAAATTTAACAAAGATAAAAATTAGGTTAAAATACTAAAATTAGGTTAAAATACTGGTCCCTCTAAGTTCTATTTTTTTTTTTTTTGAACAACAACCTACAATTTCATTCAAATCTTAGGCAAGCGTCCAATACAGGCAAACCAATAAACCATCGCAACAATTGCTACACCCAGAAACCATCCACACACAACAGTTACAATTCTTAATAAGCAATAACAAATAGCTAAAAAGAAGAGTTCAGGAGGATCAGACAGAGCATCCCATTGAGGCTAGAAACAACTTCATCATACGTGAGGTTCAAGGAATCCCACCGATAAATGCCAAGCGTCATTGTCAACAATATACTAGTTGACTTTTGAATAGTTTTGGGGAATAATCCGAGATTTGTTTCAATGACTGACAAACACGACTCTACCAAAACTGAGAAGGAAAGAGACATATGATAATCAAGACATCTCTTATCCCGGCAAGAATTTATGTATAGAATATGACACCCTCCTTTATCAACCAGCTCAAAACCCATCGGAACATGTAGACTCATTGAGCAATAACCATAATCCAAAAAGAAGAGATACGAAGAAATTAACCCATCTAACCTTACAATCCACATACCAGATAAATACCAGCCACGAAACCCATTAATGATCAAGCAGAAGAAGTACAAAACTGTCCAGACTTTGAAAACGAGACGGTTTAAAGGTCCACGACCTAATTTTCCAGATTTGGGTATATTCTGGCCCAAATTTCCGATTCGGTTCGAAACCCAAAACTGATCACCGGGTCGGAATATGACCCGCTGAGGAAGCCAGGTACGGTTTGGATCCAGCCCTTCCCACTTCACTTCGTAAAGCTTGGACACATGGGCTTGCCTCGGATCCCACCTGCCCTGCCAGCTAGCCCCAGTGTTTTGAAAGGCGCGCGTGGCGCAAGGCACATGTGTTGCGCCTCGCCTTGGAAAGGTGCAGCGCGCGTAATAAGGCGCGCGCCTTGAGGGCTTTTGTATTTTTTTTAATATTTTCCTTATTCTTTTATTGTTTCGGCCCCCTAAAGCCTTTGGTTTTAGGGGCGTCGCCCCCGAGCCTCCATCGGGGGACAGGCAGCGAGATTCCCCTACTAGGTCATTCGTAGCGCGAGATAAGTTTTTTAAAGTATCAAAATGTCTTAAATCACTTATGCGTGTTTATATATCATGAAAAGTGTTTTGATTGTGCATAAATTCCTATATGTATATTTTTTAATATCTTTTTATATAGTGCGCCTTAAGTAAAAAAGCCCTTAGAGGGCCATTGCGCCTTGGTGCGCCTTGGGCTTTTTAAAACACTAACTAGCTTTTACTGTCTTCTCTTTACCCACTCCATGCCAGTT
Organism: Cyclanthera cordifolia; assembly: GCA_037832605.1. NCBI lineage: Eukaryota > Viridiplantae > Streptophyta > Magnoliopsida > Cucurbitales > Cucurbitaceae > Cyclanthera > Cyclanthera cordifolia. The sequence continues at coordinate 3,303 of JBBMEG010010225.1, forward strand.
GTTTTCCTACTTCTCGAGCCACACTTTTTTGCAGTTGAGCGACTATGTGGATCCTTGTCAACATCAGCGTCCCAACATCCATGATTTTCTATCACCGGAGCTGTCGCCGGCGAACTTCAGACTGCCCTCCTTCTTTTTCGATTTCTCCCTCCAAACTCTTAATTCCATGCTTCTTGCTTCATCTGATTCCACCCTTTCCCCTTCTCGTTTTTCTCTGTCAAACAGACGGATATTTCTTCCCCAACACCTTCTTCTTCCCCAGTCTTCTTCTTTGTCTCTAGACCGCTTAGATCGAGCAAATCTACCACTCACCGACCTCATACCTTTACTTCTCTTCCTTCCACAACCAACCCCCTTGCTGACCAGATCTTCTTCAGGCGACCTGTTGCCAGCTCTTTGAAGTATCTAGGCGGGATCCTCCAAAAATTGCCTCTCGTGATAGTCACACATAGACTTCGCTTCCTTAGAACGTCATCAATAATCCCTGGAAGGCTACGCCTATCTTCGAAGCTCAGAGACAAACTTAACTTCATGAGGACCCACCCCCCACAGAAGCCAAACAACGAAATGCAATTACCCATCCTTACAGCCACACAAGAAGGACGACCCTTCCCAACTCAGAAGACCCACAGCTTCCACACCTGAGGACAAACGCCTTCCAAAACTGAGGTAACGGACTCCCTAAAGATGAAGCAGCACCTCCCTAACCACCCACTGGAGAAACTAGAGAGAAGCGGGAGCTTCTCTCTCTTGGATTGATTCGATAGAAATTATATTACAATTACCTTTGTTCCCTCTAAGTTTTATTTTGGTCCCTCAAGTTTAAAAAGTTTAATATTAGTCCTTCGACTATGAAAAAAGCTAAAAAATCGTCCTTCTGTTAAATTAAAGTTAAGTTTGGCATCAATTTTTTTTTTCTCTGCAGACCTTTCTCTTTCTATTTCAAGGACTAATTTGACATTGGAAAAGAAAAAAATGGAGATAGGAAGATAGAAGGGTGGAATGAGAGGGAAAGGTTGGGGAGAGAGAACAAAAATTAGGGGAAGGGGGAGAAAGAGAAAGGTCTGCAGAGATAAAAAATATATTCGACTGCAAACTCAACTTTAATTTAACAGAAGGACGACTTTTGAGATTTTTGTGCAGTTTGAAGGACGACTAATATTAAGGTTTTCAAACTTGAGTGACCAAAATAGAACTTACATCATACTTGAGCGACCGAAATAGTATTTTAACCTAAAAATTAACCTACCTTTATGTAGTTAAATAATCTTGTCCTTGAAATCAGGATTTTTCTAGGCAGGAAAAAATTACTGTATTTTTCGTGTGTAGAATTTGGTTGGATCTTTTTTTTCATGCATATAACTTTCTTGTCCTAGCAAAGTTTTAGTTGATAGGATTAAATGAAATCTGCACCAACCTATCAATTTAATTTTTTTTTTTTCATGAAGTTAAAGAAATGTATTTATTCTATTAGGGTTTCTATGATGTCGAAATGGAAGCAGATTGGTCAGACTACGACAACTATTGCAGGTGCATTAAACATCGATCATTTATATCACCATTTAATTCAATGTTGTCACCTACTGTACATACATAGCAATATAGCATTGAAAATTTTATGTCTTGCAAGATTTTCTTTTTTAAAGACATGGAGTGTCTTTAGCTCCCCATTTTTCTTCCCTAACCAAGCCGTGGACAATATCTATTTGATATTTAGTTTTGTAGACAACTTTCCAATTGTATGATTTAACCGTCAGTTTTATTTTCTGTTAATTTTTAGAATTCAACCACAGTTGAGGTGAGGGGATTCCAACGTGTAATTTCTTAATTACAATGACATACATAATGCTAGTAAAGCTTTACCCATGCTAAAGCTCTACCCCTTTTGACTCGGTTTTCTTTATTAAGTTGAACTATTTTTGTTGCCACCAAATGCCATGTCGGTGTTTTTTTCCTCTTCTAGTCTCTATTTTACCCTTTTCTTTTTTATTGGCCAATTTAAAAGTGTATTAAGAACAAAACTAAGTTCTATGGATGGAATGGAGATATGCAATGACGTAGTAAATGATTATTTATGAAGTGAACTCAATTTTTCATGCTGTCCTAGTATTTTGTGAAGCATTTTTTAAATAATTTTGTAGTTGGTATTTCTATAAACCAATCTAGAGAAACCATAAGAGACAAAATTAGTATTTAGCATATAAATACAGGATGTTTTGCTCTATCCTGCTTTTTTCTCTCTCCTTTTTTATCTTCTTGACTTTCAAGCAGTAATGCTTTGCATATTTTTGAAACAAGGAAAACTTCTCATTGAGTGTATGAAGAGAAAAAAATTACAAGAAACAAATGACTCTGAGAAGTGGGAAAGAAAAACAGTACAAAGGATGAAAGCAGAAAAAGCAAACAAAACTAATATTAAGTACAGTAGGAAGCATTCCCATTAATCAAAACATCTTGAAGAGTAAGATTAGCCAATAGCTTGGATTGAGAAAAAGCTCAACAAAATAATTCATATGCTGATAAACTCGGCCATGGCTTTCAATGTGTCTTCAACATGAAAGACTAGTTTGCAGTGGTTCATCCAACTTGATTAGTTATTATTGTTCATATCTTTGTCAAGGGAGCGTGGCTTAAAATATCCTCTTTTGGTGAAGCGATTGGCTTGTATGGTTATATCTGGAGCTATATCTCCTGACCTTCTTGACATACTTCAGCCTTCTAGCTTGTCACCTGATATGGTTTTGAAGGTAACGCAGTTTGATCATGTCAATTTGGATATGTTTGATTTTTGTAGAGACTGATTCAAGTTTGAGTAGAATGTTAGAATGCATATATTTTTGGAATAGGAGGGAAGGCTGCAATGAAATATGAACAAGTACTACTCTACTAAAATAGGCTTTGAAACATATTTTTATAAGAAAACAACTTGTATATGTGTACATATGATATCTACGAGTCTCCGGACCCGTTTACGTGCATCTCAACTATTCTCACGAGGCCTACAATAACTAAGTGTCAAGGAACTTCTCATTTATATAATAGGAAGGAAATAAGGTTTAAGGGATGCAAACAGTCTTGTGTGCCTCTAACCATAGCCCATAGGTAATCTAAGAATGAAAGTTGTTCTTCCATCATGAATGTACCCACAAATGAACTTAATTGTAAAATTTCTCGTTGTCTCTCGAGTTTAGGTCTTGGGACGAACGTGGACGTCTCACATATGTAGTGGGGAAGCTTCGTTTCTTGATCATCAAAAAATAAATTATACCATTGTGAATTAGTGAGACTTAAATTAAAGCATTAAGCTAAACCCGTCTATCAATTGATTGAAAAATTAAAATTTATCTTCAAGCGAATATTGTCTCATTCCAAACAATTGTTTCAAAAAGATGGCTACTGGTTAGCACTTAGTACTCCAACTGCCATAGAATCTTCTTCCTTTTTTATATATTGTGGGATTCGTGCCTATGAATTATCAAGTTACCATGTGAATATAGTTTCATTCATCTAAAAACTTCAGTTAGAAGAAGGATACAGCCTGCTGAGAAAAGCCTTGGTCAACGCAAACATCACAGATGAACGAATGTTCTGTATCCTATAAATGCTGGAAATAATTTGTGAATATTTCTTGTCATGCTATTGTTTTGCCTGTTTGTTGGCTTACATATTCCAAGTTTTAACTCAAGAATGGTACACTGGAGTTCTCGCACGAATTCGTATCAATGCTTTTCGAATCGAGTTGGCCGGAGGGTACGAAGATCTTCTTTCTCTTGCAGCAGCCTGTGTTGAAGCTGAAGCTGCTGTGGGGAATGCTGTTTACATGCTACCATCTTTCTATAATCATGACTGTGGTTAGTGCACCTTAACCTATGCTTACATGATTGCATCATTTCTAACATTCTACATTTTCCTCTTATGTTTACTTTTTCCTTTGCATCATTTTTATGATTCCACTTTTTCCACTCGTATTTACTTCCTTGTTCCTTTGCATTTCTTTTTACCAAATGCAACTGTTTGACATATGCACCTCAAAGTTTTCTATTGCATGCATCTGTTACCTGAAGGTATTGTTTTAGGACATGATGAATGTAAATTAGTACTGAGTTTATATGATGCAACTCAAATTATTTAAATTTAAATGTAAAATATAATGGAACTACAAAAGAACCAAGTCTTCAAAGTACTTGAAATCTCCCTTTTCTTGAACACTCTCACTCTCACTCTCACTCTCACTCAAACCTTAAACCAAATTCATAGAATTAATGCTTGATCTTTTTCTCTTTTTCTACTCCCTCAGTTGATAACCAGATATACTAACTAAACTCCCTATGGTTTACTATTTTACCATTGATAGCATTCCTAGCAGTAAATAATTTAGACTAGCATTAAGGAAACCCAGTTCAAATTTCCAAGTACAATATCATGGTTATATTTGTTGCAGATCCAAATGCACACATTATATGGCTAAACAATGCATACGCGAGATTGAAGGCCCTCCGTGATGTTGAGACTGGTAAAGTCTTAATTTCTTATGTCAGTATGCCTTTCTCATTATATTCTCGTGATTCGTATCTAGGAAGCACGGACATCTTTATTTTGACAAAGTATCCATGTCGAATGTGTACAACCCTAATATTTTTCGACACTCTTTGGACACTATGTCCTTTTGAACACTGTCCCTTTTTTTTTTGGACATTTCAAGACACATTATTTAAGACCTTATTTGTTTCAAGTGGTCGATGACACGCCAATGAGGTAGTGTTGGTAGAAGCAGTCGATGACGAAGTCCATTGAAGATAGATATACTAAAATTAAAAAGGGAAAAGAAAGAGAGAATAGAATGGAGGGAAAAGTCGTAAAAGAAGTAAAAGCTAAAATATTGTTACAGGTTGGGCTTATAAATTATGAAATTTTGTTTTTTTTATTGGGTTTAAATGGAATGTAATTATGTGGGTAAAATTCAAACGCCAATTGAATCTTATGTTATCTTTATTTTAATTATTTTTCATAATTAGTTAAAAATGAAAATGTTTTGGATTTGATCTTTTAATAGTATATCATAAAAAATAACAATTAGTAACGTGTCAATAAGGTACATATGTCCTACATTTTTAAATAATATTTGTCTTTATATCTGTGTTGTGTCATGTCATATCCATACCGTGTCTGTGTCTCAAACTTTCGATATAAATTCAAGGATTAGATGCTTGAGGAAAGGAGGGATGGGATCTAATGTGAGATTTTCATCACTTTAGTCTAACCGGACCTTTGAATATTATGCATTTTGCATATATTATGCAAACATGGTTGGATAAGCTTGTATAGTAACAACTATCAGTGTTTTGAAAGGCGCGCCAGGCGCAACATATGCGCCTCGCCTTGGAAAAGTGCAGTGCGCGTAATAAGGTGCGCGCCATGGGGGCTTTAGTATTTTTTGTTTTTTTCTTTTACTATTTTCCTTATTCTTTTAGTGTTTTGGCCCCTTATAGCGCGATCCATGTACTAGGTCTTTCGTAGCGCGAGATAAGTTTTTTAAAGTATAAAAATGTCTTGAATCATTTTTGCTTGTTTATATCACAAATTTCATTACTTTCTATGAAATGAAGGTTTATAGTTGAGTTTATATATGATTTATATATTTTCCTCAATTAAACTTCATTTCTTCGAATGAAATGAAGGTTAATATTTGAATTTTATGTTTGTTTAGTATAGTATTCTTGGTTCAAACATTATTTTTCTTCATGAAAAGTGTTTTGATTGTACATAAATTCCTATATGTATATTTTTTAATGTCTTTTTATATAGTGCGCCTTAAGTAAAAAAACCCGCGCCTTAAGGTGCGCCTTACGCTTCAGGCCCCAGAGAGCCATTGCGCCTTAGTGCGCTTTGGGCTTTTTAAAACACTGACAACTATTGTTAATACAGATGAAGAACTTCGGATCTGCTACATTGATGCAAGTATGGGTTATGAGGCTCGACAAACTTTGCTATACCAGGGGTTTGGATTTATCTGCAACTGTGCCCGGTGTTCGTCTGGTGATTGATTGAGGTTATTTACATATCTAAAACCTTGTGGCATATTATTATATATGGCTCATTTGATACCAAATTATTTACCCTGCTTCACTTCTCAAGTAGGTATAGATGGCTATTGTCTGCTCTATCATTATCTACCTTGTTTGTGAACGTGTTCGAGTTTGACTGGTTTGGCTTCTATCGATGGCCTGCGGAGAAATCTCCAAGCCTGATTCTGAACAGTATCTGCAACTCGTGAACATTTTGGAGATAGGAGAGGAAGAGATGTCGTCATCCTCAATAAATCATTGCCAATGGTTAGTTCTAAATTGACAGTGTTTAGAAGCAAATACTCTCAAGTACTTTTAGTTTTAGGTGTTTTCAAATTGAGAACCAAACATTAATAATCTCTTTTTTTTTGTTTTTTTCTTCAGAACCGCGTTTTTGAAATGCTTTTGGACACGTAAAAGATGTATTGTTCCTTTTCTCCCAAAATCAAATTAATATTTGGTTCAAGCCCATGTTTTACCTTTTTCTTTTAGTTCTAGTAAGTATTAATACGAATGATGGAGTCTCGACCACGCTCAACCATTGCACGTGGATAATATTTTACGGTATCTTTTAATTCAACAATTGATTAAAATATCATTTTGGTCCTTCGACTATGGATCATATTCGGTTTAGGTCTTTCAACTTTCAAAAGTTTAATTTTAGTTTCTCACGTTTTGATTACGATTGATTTTGGTCCCTGCAGTTATTTTTGGCTGACATTCCATTGATTGCGTTGAAAAGAGATTTTTTTTTTGTCTCACCCTTACTCTCCCTCTAACCTCTTTCGTTTACCCTTTTTTATTCTCTTTCTATCCCTTCTTTCTTCAACTCGAGTCTGAGATGGCCGGTGAATCTCATCGCTGGATATGGCAAAATAGGACAACATCTAATTCGCACCCCATAATTCAAGAATATTTCCTTTATTCATGTTTTTGTTCCAAAGATAAAAAGTGACAATGATTTGATTTTTGAAATTGTTTGAACTTTGAAGAGTTGGTAAGTGCCACAACTCTCTCTTCTTAACCGGATCAAAACAAAAACAAAGAAATTAACTGTTCAAAATTATAGAGAAGGCAAGAAAATGAAACTAAGGATCAATACTTTGCAATGGAACAATCCAAGGAAAATTTTGTAATTTGGCTAAGTTTACTGCCCAGCTTCAACAACTTTATCAACAATACCCACTCTGGCGATGAAGAGAGAGAAGGATAGAGGAAGGAAAAGAAAAGCGATAAGGATTCAAGTGTTTTAATCATACCTAAAAGGTCTTCAACTACTCAAGAAGAGTTGGAACATTTGAAGTTAGCAAAAAAATAAACATTAAGGACTTCCGAGGAGTGCAGACTCTTTTGGGTAATGTTAGAGATGTTGGAGTTAAGAAGCATCTTCTTCCTCTTGGAGACCTACTCAAGCTAAAAATTTTAAACTTAATACGGATGCAACCATTTTTATTCAGGAAGGGAGGAGCAGAATTGAGGGAGTTGTAAGAAATTCCTTCGGAGATGCTATGTATTCTTTTTGCAGGTCCTTTAATTGGGTTATGGATGCTCAATTGGCGGAAGCATTGGCCGCTCGTGTGGGAATTGATATGGCGTTGGAGCTCGGCTTTTCAAGATTAGAAGTGGAAACTAATTATTAGCACTTGGCTAGTTTACTTATTTCTCGGAGTTCTCTCAGAAATGATTTGGGCATGCTTGTGGATAACTGTCTGAAGTTAGCAAAAAGATTATTTTTTGTCTCATTCGTTTTGTGCAATAGACGTGCAAATGATTTGGCTTTATCATTTATCTCGTTTTGCTGCTTTGGAAGAAGTATCTCTATAAGTCATGGAAGTTGTTCCCGACGTGGTGCAGGTGGAGTACAACCTTGATATTGCCAAATTCGGTGTCCCCTCCGTAGGTGCCTTGGCAAATGCTGCTCTTTCTATTTAAGCGTTTCTTTACCGTTTGTGTCAAAAAAAAAAAAACCAAAATAAAACATTAATTTTCGGATTATAGAATATTTTATGCAATTATTCAATTTATTTATTTTTTTTAATGTTTTAGGTTATAATTTATTAAGTGGTCAATTTGGCAGTGATGGATAGAGAAGTTATAACTATTCAAAGGACCATATTTTACAATTTGGAGTTAATTTTCTTAGGCTATAAAGAGTCATGAATTTAGTTGTAAAAATAAGATTTGGACCAACTTTAGACCAAATCCTGAATTACATACTTTTGGTACAAACAAAAAAAACTCAGATAAATATTTGGGTTTGAGTCTAAAGAAGAAAAGTTTGTCGAAAAGTGTTTGGGAAGAGTTTGTAGGACGAACTTGTGACGAACTTTAGACCAAATCATAAATTATATACTTTTGGTACAAAAAACCAAAAAACTCGGATAAATATTTGGGTTTGAGTCTAAAGACGAAAAGTTCGTCGAAAAGTGTTTGGGAAGAGTTTGTTGGACGAACTTGTGACGAACTTTAGACCAAATCATGAATTACATACTTTTGGTACCAAAAATCAAAAAACTCGGATATATCTTTGGGTTTGAGTCTAAAGAAGAAAAGTTCGTCCAAAAGTGTTTGGGAAGAGTTTGTAGGACGGACTTGTGACAAACTTTAGACCAAATCATGAATTACATACTTTTGGTACCAAAAACAAAAAAACTCGGATAAATCTTTGAGTTTGAGTTTAAAGAAGAAAAGTTCGTCAAAAAGTATTTGGAAAGAGTTTGTAGGTGTAACTTTAGACCAAATAATGAATTACATACGTTTGGTACCAAAAACCAAAAAACTCGGATATATCTTTGGGTTTGAGTCTAAAGAAGAAAAGTTCGTCGAAAAGTGTTTGGAAAGAGTTTGTAGGACGAACTTTAGACCAAATCATGAATTACATACTTTTGTACCAAAAACAAAAAAAAATACTCGGATAAATCTTTGGGTTTGAGTTTAAAGAAGAAAAGTTCGTCAAAAAGTATTTGGGAAGAGTTTGTAGGACGAACTTGTGACGAACTTTAGACCAAATCATGAATTACATACTTTTGTACCAAAAACAAAAAAAATACTCGGATAAATCTTTGGGTTTGAGTTTAAAGAAGAAAAGTTCGTCAAAAAGTATTTGGGAAGAGTTT
>JBBMEG010010225.1:12583-32473 GCA_037832605.1 Cyclanthera cordifolia
GTTGGACGAACTTGTGACGAACTTTAGACCAAATCATGAATTACATACTTTTGGTACCAAAAACCAAAAAAACTCAGAAATATCTTTGGGTTTGAGTCTAAAGAAGAAAAGTTCGTCGAAAAGTGTTTGGCAAGAGTTTGTAGGACGAACTTGTGTAGAACTTTAGACTTATCATGATTACATACTTTTGGTACCAAAAACAAAAAACTCGGATAAATCTTTGGATTTGAGTTTAAAGAAGAGAAGTTCGTCAAAAAGTATTTGGAAAGAGTTTGTAGGAGGAACTTGTGACGAACTTTAGACCAAATCATGAATTACATACTTTTGGTACTAAAAACTCAGATATATCTTTGGGTTTGAGTCCAAAGAAGAAAATTTCGCAGAAAAGTGTTTGAGAAGAGTTTGTAGAACGAACTTGTGACGAACTTTAGACTAAATCATGAATTACATACTTTTGATACCAAAAAAAAAAAAAAAAAAAAAAAAACTCGAATAAATCTTTGGGTTGGAGTTTAAAGAAGAAAAGTTCGTCAAATAGTATTTGGGTAGAGTTTGTAGGACGAACTTGTGACGAACTCTAGACCAAATCATAAATTACATACTTTTGGTACCAAAAACCAAAAAACTCGGATATATCTTTGGGTTTGAGCCTAAAGAAGAAAAGTTCATCGAAAAGTGTTTCGGAAGAGTTTGTAGGACGAACTTGTGACGAACTTTAAACTAAATCATAAATTACAGTCTCGAAACTAATCATGAATAGAGAATTTTGTTTATACTTGATCGACTCAAATCTACTGATTTGACCTGCATTGACCAGGTCAACTAAGTTTGACCAAGTCTCCAGTCTCGAAACTCGTTTTTCAAAGTTAGGTTCCCGTAAATTTGATGTCATAAGTCCGTTTTTGGGGTTGGTTGAGCGAAGCGAGGTTTAATTCATCGGTTGTGAATGTTTATTTGCTTAGGTTGATAAGAACCTTCTTTGGACTTACTGAGAGCGTTTTTGCGGTAGTTCTAGGTAAGGATTTCTTATCGTGGGTTATGTGGACCTTGTACACTTTCTTGTCTTACCTTCTTGTAAATTTGTGTTGTGATTGATTTTTGTATACATGTATGTCTGGCTAAGCATGTAGATATTTAGGATTGTTAAATGATCTGGTTATAACGATGTGAACTCTATTATGTGATGCTTCGTGATAATGTGTGATAACCTGTTGATGTGCCACATGTTAGTTAGACTACTACTGTTGTTTGGAAAGCATGATATGTTATATGTTGCAAGTTTTAGTACTGAGACGCATGCTAATTACCGTTTAATAGTATGAGATGTCAAACGTGTAATTAGGATGTTAGAGGTTTGCATGTGTGCATATTAATTATTTTTAAGTAGTATGAGATGTCAAACACGTAATTAGGATGTTATATGTTTGCTTATGTGCACGTTCATTACTTTTTTGTGGTATGAGACACCAAACAAGTAATTAGGATGTACATATTTGCTTGTCTGTCATGAATGATTACTTAATGGTATGAGATGTCAAGTAACCAGCCATGACAGTTGTTTGGTCATGAGTCATTCCTAGATAGTTCGGTTAGTTGTCATCATCTAGAGCAGTAGAGGATGGGATGGGCCATGCCCCCCACATCGTTGGAGATGTAATGTATTTGCTTCCTCAAATAGCCAGGGATGTGATGTCACATGCTACCCCTAGCATAGCCTAGTTTCAGGCCTGCTAGAGCGGAACCTTGATCATAGTGTAAGAATGCTATGGGAGGGTCTTTAGCTTCATGTGTTTGGTGCGGACGGGCTGTCAAAGTTGTTGTTGAGGGCCGACTGCAGCTGTGTTCAGTGTACACCTTTCTCGAGTTTAAGTTTAGGCATGTGTGGACGTGAACCAGGGCAGTCTGTGCAGGCCTACACATTGTTGGGTTTACAATAGCATGCGGTGTGTGCGTCAACGCTCTAGGCATTGGCGGAAGGCTCCCTGGGACAGAGACGTCAATACACCATTCGTTGTTAAGTTTAGAGCCATTAGTTGGGTGAGCGAACTCGGGGCCTCACAAGGGAAGCATATGCTTGCTTCTCAAGCTATTGACGTGTCTCGTGTGCCAGCTATATTTGGATGAGTGCACTAATAGCGTCACAAAGGAGACACGGGCGTGTCTTCACGTTGTGTATCGTATCTCATGACCCAGATAGTGCTGCGTTGGGTTCGGGATTGGTTGAGCATGTGTTTACTTGTTGGTGTAGTTGAACTGCATATATTGTACCCCGGTTGGAGATTCTTACTGTGTATATTTATACTCACCCTTATTATGATTTTCATCAGGTAAGCATAGATTGTAACAGGATGGCTAGCTGAAGAAGAGCTGACAGGATCATAGGGGAAGCTGCTACATAGTCATTATTTTTTTTAATCGTTTTCTTATGCACGTTATTTATTTTATAATAGTTATTTGAATTAAATTTTAATTGTTTTTAATTGTTTGCTAACTCTGGCCAAAGGCTAATTTGTTTGTGTTTAAAATTATCACAAACAGTTATTTGGATTTCAATGAACGGTTTAGTCCAGTCATGTTAGTTTGAATTCATGTATGATAGTAAGGATTCATGTTATAACTGCTTAGAACTGTCGGGTCTTTACAGTATGGTGTGTGTGTGTATATATCGAAATCAAGCAAATTATTATTAAAAAAAAAAAAAAATTGTTGATGACTTCTTGGTCATTTAATCTTTAATGATTAAAATACTCACCAAATGTAGTTGTATTGTTGGTGGTTCTAATATGCCAACGAGTTCATCATTGTCAGTGTTTACCTTATTCATCGATAATAGTTAGATTATTGGTATATAGATGAATCATTGATGGCACAACGATCATCAACCAATAAAGTATACAATGCCGATAAATTGATGAATAAGGTAAACACTGACAAAATGGGCCTATGTTGGTTGTTATTAAATGTCAATGATGTACCTTTTTGTATTGCCATTCGGCCATACATAACATTCCTTCAATACTTCTTGTGTGAATAACACATTAGTGGGCTTGATTGGCGGAAAATGCTGTCGTACATGTATGAGGAGCTTAGTTTTTCTGGTCTTTTCTAATTGCTCACATGTCTAATGAATGAGACACATTCATATATGATTCTTTTTCATATCCACAACAATAAATTACTCAAGTTGAAAATTTGTGTATTTGCAATCATAAATCCTATTAAACCAAAAATTGTGTTTAACATGACATGTAAATATTCATGAATTTCATTTATTCAATACATTTTAAGTAGATTTTTTTTTTTTTTTTTATTCAAAGAAGTAGAAAGTATTTTGAAAAGTTATTAGTGTTTTTTATTTTTTTGAAAACTTTAGAAAAGTTATTAGTGATCAAACGTTGCAATCTCAATGCAACACATTTCACATTAATTAAGTATTTTTATCAGTAAAATTGTTTAAATTGGGTGTTGGGCGATTTTCACAAACATTACATTAATTCTAGTTAAACATATTAAAAGTTTTAACAAGTTAGCTTGTTTTGGGGTACATTCAATTCACTTTTATCCGTACTCTTTGTATATGGTGTAAAATGACAATTATTTTTCATTTCAATATCAATCTCAAATAATAAAAGCTTACCTAATACGATCAACATATAATATCTACCATATTTTTCATAATTTTATATTAAAGCGGGATAGAAATTCCAATAGAAAATAAGTAAACCATAGATAATATCAATCACATCTTACAAACGTAATATTTAAAAATTCACATCATATATATATATATATCTCGAGAATAAGAAGATGTCTTTTCATGTGCAATATTGAATGTATCCGACCTCATTTTATATTGGATCAAAGTTAAAATGATTGTAATATGCTAAAAATGTTCCTCATTGATTTCAAACAATGATACATGTAACTCATGAGGTCACACCTAATAAAAGTTGACTAATTTATTGGCCTAAATTCTAAACCTTACTCTTGAGCCCATTTTAATTTACATATTAACGGTGAATCTCACTTCACACTAGATACGCGAAAATATTTTGCTAACTACCTCAACAAATACTTTATACATGTATTGGCTTAGACATTAAAATTGTGTTTTAACATAATGTCCATATTAAAAGTAAGGAATATTATAGGTACCTATTATAGTCAAGTTCATCATTTCATTTAAAGCTAGTAATTAATTATATAGATCCGAGCTCCTATGACAATTTATTGTGATAAGAGAGGTTTTAGTATCACAAAAATTCTACATAATTGAACTTAATTAGCAATTTTCAAGTTAAAGAAGAGTATTTATATATGTCTATTATCGGATTGGAAGTCCTCAACAAACAAGGAGAAAAGACAAACAAGTTGGACTGAGGGATATAAAATGAAACATGTGTAACAACAATGAGAAAAAAGTCGTCATCCTATATTGCGTGATTTTAAGACATAATCAAGCTTAATTGGATTTTTAGATCGTTAAAGTATTCGTTAAGGTGGTCGTGTCATTGAAGTCGTCATACACTTTTGTACAAATTATATGGTTGTGTTTATTATCCTCATGAATACATACTTTTTTCGTAACAACTTTTTATTCACCAATAACTATTTTTCACTCACATCATATCTATTACTTTATTTTCCTTATTATCATTCTCTTCAACCAAAGACAATTAATCATTCTTCCCATACTAATTCTCTTCAACCAAACACAATTAATCATTCTTTCCATAATAATTCTCTTGACTACAAACACAATTAATCAGTCTCCCCTATAATCATTCACTTTCTTTTGCCCCAAACAATTCTCATTCTTCTCATAATCATTCTCATTTTGTTTTTCCAAAATACACCTTTAACATGATTAGTGCAATTTTCACAAAAGAGAACTAACCCACATAGTTAAGACCTCTTAATAGATTATTCTAATTAATGCCTTAATCGATATTCCCAAAAAAGTTAATACCTCAAAGTTTAAGGGAGTTTAGGGGTTGATGAGAAAAGAGAGAGTGGAGGAAGAAAAAAAATGAAGTGATTTTGAGATATTAAGCATTTTTTAGAGATTGATATTTTAGAGATAGAGGTGGCAAAAACTTTTTTGAAGATTTACCATTTAAGAAAGAAAATAAATGAAATTTGATATAAAGTTCAATTTGATATTTTATGAGATGGAGAAAAATAGAGAAGTTGAAGCATGGAAAAAATGTTCTGATGTACTAAAAACAAATAAAAAGTTGAACTCCCCTACCTCTCACCACTCCTCTAAATCCAACCACCCCTTATACAAAGAAATTCAACAAACAAGAAGTTAATAGCTTGATCCAAGCATTAATATATGAAAGCTTCTTATTTCAAAGCATTGAAAAGATTTTTCACAACCTGATACGAAGAAATTTAACAAACTTCATTGCAAATTCAACCAATTAAATTGAACCGTCATTTATCGACCTAATTCTACATGCACATTCAATCTCTAAATGGGGGCAAGGAAGTTAAAAAGGGCTGATTAGTTACTCCACTCTTAAAACCTAAATAGTAATATTCATTGTGTATTCCCTAACTTTTGGTTCATTAACAGTGATATTTAGTGTTGTCAGACGAGAACTCAACTTTAAGCCATCCACGCAATGGTGCACACGGGAGGCAAGCGTGTGCTCCCGCCCACAAAACAGTACCGAGTGGGCATTGTGTGGCTGTGCAGCAATGTATGACACCAATAAAGAGTGGAATTAAAACTCTATTTGGCCTTCGTTGGCTGCATCACTAAACCTACAGCCTTTCAATTTCCACCCTACTTTAAACAAAAAATACTAAATTAGAAACAAAAATATATAATTGCAAAGGCTACATCACTAGGCACTCTCTCTCTCTATTAGAAAGAACTCTACAAAGAAAGGAGCAAGGATTTGCGCCCCCCAGTTTATGAGATTAGAATTATAGAGAGTTTGTAAAAAAAAGAAGAAGGCGAGAGGGAATTAGGCATTGATGAAATTAAAAACTTTTACTATGAGATGAAGAAGGTACCACAAATTCAAAAGGCAGATCACATCGTGCCGACGAAATCTCTCGTGGGAGATACCTGTGGAAATTGAACACTCCATGATCCGCCCCACCATTCTTACTATACTTAATTTACTTTCTCAACCAACAACATAACCTTTTCTTTCTTCTGAGTCTTCATTTCAACGCTTTTCTTCCACACACCCGAGCTACAAACCACAATTTCACTTTTGGATCGACGCTTATATTCCACACGCCCGAACTACAAACCACAATTTCACTTTAGATAATTGCATTTCACCGCAGCGAAATCATGCATAAGATTAGAGCAAAGAAAAAAGACATGCGAATATCTGCTGAATAGTTTGAAAATATAGAAAATGAGTTACCTACATTATTGTTAACGTCTAGACCGAGATTTGCACCGAAACTCGGCAAGGAGTGCCATATGATCTGAGGACCATACTGGGGATGGTAGTGCTGTATCTTTCCTCAAGCTCTCTTCGTCCAGGAGCTCTAATAAAGACTCCACAGTTAACGTGTCCGCTGCAGAAACCGAATATAAATGTTCTTTTTATAAAATTCACCCCCGATGAATAAAATGAAGAAAAGAACAGAAGTCGATAGGAATACCCGTGTAGAAAATGTAGTCCAGGGTTCCGATAAAATCTCTTGTGCAATTCGTAAATAAGGGTTCATTTGTTGTCGTATCCAGCCTTCTCCTCTGCTTATCTAAACCCATACCCACTCCCTTTATTGCAAAGGAGGAGTAAGCACTAACCTGTATAGAAATAACCATTCTAATTAACGACAGCGAAAATAGCTTACGAGTTACAATGTGACCTCCATTTATTACTTCTTGACCAAAAACATAAGGTGAAAAATAGAGAAACTGGTTTAGAGATAAAATGGCAACGTCAAGAATGTGGCAGGTTGAGATTTATGTTATTCTTTTGGATGAGAGAACTCCAGATAATGTTTTGTCCCTTCTTAGATCCATTTTTTCTCTTTGGACCTTGATGACTAAAATGTTTGGTAATAGTTTGGTCAGATTCTTTTGGATCGAAAGTCTTGATAGTACGCTCCTCCCTCCTTTTTATACAAGCCCTTGGTTGTGTACGCCCGTATATTCTTTCATTTTAATCTCAATATAAGTCTAGAGTTTATATATATATAATATAATATTATAGAAAACTTGTTTCAATATATATATGATAGAGAACTTACCAAAGGTAGCTGATGTGACAATTTGCTATGTGGCTGACATAGATTTAGAGGATCTACAGCTAAATCCGGATGTGTTGGTTCTACCTTCCCCCTAGCAAGGAGATGATGTGGGGCACTGCAACGAAGTTAAATTACTAAGATAATCGTACAAATCTTTGACATAACCGGATATGATGCTATCCGAAAATCAAAAAAAACTATGCAGAAAACAAACCTTCCCGGAACAGAATTAAAATCACCACAGACCAACATTGGAATATCAGCACTGACAGATATTTTCTCCAGTCCTTTCAATAGTGTATGGACCTAGTTTCCAGAATGTTAAACCAGACCATTCATATTCAAGGGAAGGAAAATGTGATACAGTGTGACGAAAATCAAATTACCTGCCAGAGTTTGACATCTTTCAAATCTTGATTCCCATTAATATGTGTATTAGCCTAATAAAAATTTGATATATAAAACGTTAATGAACACTAGAGTATCAAAGCATGGGAAAGAAGAAAGGCAAAAGGAGACTGCAAGCCCGGCTCCCCCCAAGGAAGTCGAGCTAAAAAGAGACCAACACTATGACTCTGTTTCTAGATTATCATATCAAACAGCAAGGATTAAATTTTGAAACATAAAAAAAAGCTTCAAGAGACGATCAAAACTCTGTTTCTAGGCTTTGTTTGGCTACGATGGGAAGGGAAAGGAAGGGGAGGGAAGGGAAGGGAAAGAAGAAAAGTAAGAATAAATTACCCATTGATGTGATGAAAGTTGGTGGGTCAAACAATGGGAAACCCTAAAAATATTAATGTCCCTATGTTTTCCGCACAATAGAATTTGTGTGATGCATACCCTATGTCCCACCACACCAAACATACCCTATGTCCCTATGTTTTCCGCACAATAGAATTTGTGAGATGCATCACAAAAGGAAAGTGTGTACACACTGCTTCAAATTTAATACTCAAAAAAGGGAAACATCCGGGGAGAGAAAATAGACTTAAATATATATAGAAAAATTAACAAGCATCGCTGACAAATTTAACTAGAAGTAATATTGCTATCTTTTAATGTCTTTCATATTCAAAACTCTTCACTAAAATCAAACCACAGGCACATTAAACAAACATTCCAGAACTATTACTTACCACACAAACAAGCTGCCTTTTTCCTGGATTATCAACCGTTGGAGTGCTAAATTTTGATTCCAGAACTACGATAAGTGCAACATCATCCTAATAACCAGTGAAGCACAAAAATGCATATTAGTTCACACCTCGCTTGGTAGTCAAAATGCATGGACAAGAGGGGGAAAGAAACACAAGAAAATCACCTTGATTAATCGATTTAAAGCATTTCTCTTTTGAGCAGTTAGAATGGTGGCTGGGTCAGTCAAAGATTGAGCAGCTTTGTTGAACTCAACCTGCATATACATGCCAAGAAAATACATTAAGAATGCACATTGTTTTGAAAGGCGCACCCAGGCGCGCGCCTAGGCACAAGGCGCATGTGTTGCGCCTCGCCTTGGAAAGGCGCAGCGCGTGTAATAAGGCGCGCGCCTTTTCGCGCCTGGCTTGAAGCCCTGAGGCGCGCCTTGGGGGCTTTTGTATTTTGGGTTTTTTTCATTCTTTTATTGTCTCGCACCTTAAGACGCAGCGAGATCCCCGTACTAGGTCATTCGTAGCGCGAGATAAAACTTCATTTCTTTCTATGAAATGTATTTTTTTTTTATGTTTTTTATATTGTGCGCCTTAAGTAAAAAAGTCTGCGCCTTAAGGTGCGCCTTGCGCCTTAGGCCCCAGAGGGCCATTGCGCCTTAGGCTTTTTAAAACACTGAGAATGCAGCATTACACAGATTGTAAAGAAGTAAAAAAAAAATACTTCCTGACCTCATATTTTTTGACATGCACAAATCTATCTCTACGGAAAAATGTTGCACAGCCATCAATTGTTTGAATGTTCCCATGGTAGACCTGAAAAAGATGAACACAGAAGATGAAACAGATTCCTTCAATTTAAAAATAAATATGATATTAGAAGATGTACAACAAATGATAAATTGGAAATCAACCTCATTGGTTTTTCTCTTGTAAAGTGCCTGATAACCATGTTTGTCAAGTTCAGGAGCGAAGAATTCCAGATAATGATCGCTCTGAACCTGTTTAGAGAAGACAAACTAGACATACTTCATACATGAACATTTAATATTTTAACTAAAAAAAAAATCCGTACATTCACAATGTTGAGTGTTGAAACATTCAAGTGTCGTAAAAATTAACAAAACCACCACTTACCAAAAAAATAACAAGAATAGGGAGAAAATTAGATGTCAATTTCTTGCTCTTTTATAGTTTCCTTGGTCCTATCTTTTATATCTCACATTACTTGGGCCACTGCTCATCTCTTTGAGCTTAAATAAGATATGTCTTTTTATTGTCAGCCTCTTTGACATCATTAGACAGAAAATTGCTCGAGTGAATGCCTAACTAGGGTCGATCAGAAACATATGATAATAATCAATAAACATGTGTAAGAGTCTATCTTAGTCACGAAGTCCATAAATCATAATAACTAAAATACGTGGTGTGGCCTAGGACCTTTCAATCGTTAAATAATAAACTTATAATAAAAATAAGTAAAATACTAACACTGGTTAAAAAGAATAAAAAGACATCCTAAAAAGTAACAAAACCGGATCTCTTGAAAGAATTTCACAATATCAATACAATTGAAATTTCTTACAAATAATAAACTTATTATTATGTGAGGTAAACTATAAGTATACTCTGAATTCCAAGTTATTTAAAAAAAAAAAATAAATCATTAAACACGCATACAGTTATAACAATAAAATAAATAAAAATCACTTCTACAACATCCGTACGCAAGACCAAATCAAGCCCTCATAGTACTGCAGCTATGAAAATAAAAAATAAATCACTTCTACAACGTCTACACACAACACCAAACGGAGGTCTCATAGTACTGCAGCTGGTTACCATGTCTAGTTATTATCATCCTATCATGTTTTATTCAAAATTTAGTCAAAATTCTTCAAGTTTATTCATTGCTTTCACTTTAAAATAGAGATAAGAAATTGCAAGGTCGTGAATATTTATAATGCTTGCAACAAATCAAAAATGTAGATTTTAAGCATGTCACTAATGCAACAGTAATCAGAATTATATTTATTCACAAGCATGAAGACATTGTGATGTCTACCTCCTGAAGACAAATTATATCTGCACGATAGCCAACTATTTCTCGAAGCAGATTTTGTCGGCGATACGGCCATGAAAGGGCCCATGAAGGGCAATAACTGAATGTTTCACTTGTGGCATACACATCGGCCAATATATTGTAGGAAAGAACTGTAAACGTTCCTGATGATGATATTCGACCATCCAAATCAAGCTTTCCCATCAAATCAACCCCATTAACAGGTAATAAACGACGTGGACTAGGAGATGGAGCTGGAATGACCCGAGAAGTTAAGACAGTATGCGGAGATGCAACAAGTAACATAGTATCCACATCGACCACGGCACATTCAAACTTAAGAACTTGGCCAATATCTTCAGCCGATGGAGTGTAACTCTTACAGCGTCCAACTTCTAACCAAGTTTCCACACCTGTCTTTTGTGTAACAGCTGCAGGATACAATGCTGTTGAACCATTTGTCAAGCTAGTACTTAACGTTGAACTAGAAGAGCTGGAGTTGATGGCACCAGGCACTGCATTATTACTATTATTACGTCCAAATAACTCTTCCTCTTCATTACCATTTTCATTCATAGCACTAGCAGCACGGTCATGTAGAACGCGATGATGCTGCCAAGAATCAGAAAAGCACTTGGTGGTGCAATGATAACTTTTAAAAGCAGGAATTTTGGCTTTAACACAAGCTAAACATTGTAAAGTAGCTTGCTCAGAAGGATGTACACTACATACAGCAACTTTTTTATCACTTTGTAAGCGATACCTGAAAAGAATTAGTGTATTAAGTTTAACATCAGCAGCAGCATTTTAACAAAAAGATTAATGTCAACAGAGAATTTAGATCTTAAAGATTTTCAACATATAGTAAACTTCAGGCTACATTCTTCTGCGCTGGGATTTTATTTTATCTATCAGGCAGTCAAAGCTTGATCATCAATTTTGTGATCATGTGGAAAGATTATAAATTTACAAGGAAATGTATACATACACAATCTAGAAATACATCTAGCAATTCTATACGAAACAGGACCCAAGCTTAAATAGCTTATAAGTTGGTGTGAACTGTAATTAAACAGTTCAATCAAAAATGAGAAATTTTTAAAGTTGCAAAACCATAACTTTTGGCATAATGGCATCAGTCCCACTAACACCTGGGAGGAGGGGGTCAAACCTTCAAAGTTGCAATTGCTAATACAAGACTGTAACTTTTAAAATAAATGAGAAATTCTTGAATCATCAAAATTAGAAGTAGGCCTTCAGAAACGATATCATCAACAAAACACTCAACAAACAAAAGTCAATAACCTAATTATGTCATCCCAACCAGTGGTTTAAAGAGTATGCCCAGTTCTTTAAATGGCATGATGTCAAACTGGAGCATGAGGCGCAAGGCACACAAAAGGCACGGACTATTTTTCCAAGGCACACAAAAGGCACGTACTTTTTTTCCAAGGCACAACAAGCATAGAAAAACAGAAAAAAAAAAACAAAAAAAAAAAGAATAAGCATACATGTGTATATAGACAAAACATCTTTCAATATAAACTTTTTAACAAACACTTCATAAAAACATGAAACATTAAAATATCAATCCCAAATAAAATCTAATTCTTAAAGATCTAACTTATGGTCCCTAAATATATATTCATCCACTCTTTTATTGGCAATATTTTGAGAGAACAGGGAAGTGAATTGGCAATTAGGGTTGAAAATTAGGCTTTAATTGTTTTTATCATAAAACTTTGAAGTAACTGTCGATTGAATTTCAAATTTTAAAAGAAAATTGAGAAAAACAAGTACAACATCACAAAATCATAATAAGATGAAGAAGAAAGCCTTTAAGGCGCCACGTAACTCGCGGCTTGCACGCCTTTCTATGACCATTGAACATGGAGCCTTTTGAGCCTAACGCGCACTTAAGGAGGCTTTCTACAACACAGAGAATGCCTAAACACCAATAAGTGTAGTCAATGCACCTTATATATGGCACACCTCATGCACACCAAGGCATGCACCTTGACACAGATGCACACACCTCAGAATAAATACATGTAGGAAATAAAAGTACATTGTATCAAACTTTCATCTTCAAATTCCCACTTAAATTTTTTTTTTATTGTACAAATTTATCATTATTCCATCATTCATGATGCTATATTTTTACATACAAAATAAACGTGTCTTGTAGTGTGCTTCAAAAAAATATCTCTGTCCCCTAAAAGACTATAATGCAACAACATTGATCCCTACAAGAAATCATATACCCACAAGTCATGGACCACAGGTAACAGCATAATTGAAAAATCACATTAGTTTAAGGTTTATATTCCATCCAAGGTTCAACTCTTACTACCTCTACTTGCATCTTTGCTTTGTATAGAATTCAGAATAAATTCTTTCCGAAATTCATGAATCTATCATGAAAAGATGCGAACTCATGCTGCCTGCCTCCCTTCCTTCCTTACTCAGCTATCAATGGCAGTGAGCATAGTCATCATTCTCTCAGTTTGCTCTACAATCTCAATTACTCACTACCCATTGCTTCCATAATTGAAGTCTCCACCCCCTCAAAGTTGGATTTTTCCTTCCCCCTCTACTTTTTCCATCCATCAAAGTGATGTTTTCCATCCATCAAACTAAATGATGTAGCTATATTACTAAATAGGAGGAAATTAAACCCATTTATAAACAAAGTTCAACAGATTTAGAAGATAAAAGGTAGATTTCTATATTCTAAATTTTCAGTATTTTGTTATGATTTAGATTACTCAGAGGTATATAAGAAAATTCTTAAAACCACTCTATGTAGTTATTATAGCATACAAGTTCTAAACCAGCATTATGCCCCATAATCTTCTGCTAGTTGCCATAAATATCAGATTCTAATAAGAACCACCATAACCTCTTAGAAAAGAGAGTTGATTTTTCATTTTCTAAGCATTAAATTCTCATTCTCCAACACACCCTCTCTGCACCAACTTTCCAAATGACTAAAAAACAAACAAAGGGCAGTAACGCCTTTGAGCATGTGTAAAAATACTAATCCAGTAGAATACAACAGTTAAAAAATCGAAAAATAAACCTGATAATTTCATGCAAATTAATCGTTAAATTCATAAATCATAACCATGGTCATCTTCCCCTTACAACGGGAAGATAAAAGAAAGAATCTAAACACCAATCGCATCATACAAAAAAGAATACAATACACATAATAGTCATTGCAATACAGGCTGTTCAAGAGTAGAACTGAACAATTTCAAACTTCCAAAACACATACATTTGAAGTACCACGACCGTAAAGCAGTAAACAGCAAATAAACGAAAGTCCCACACACTGAAAAGGAATTATTTCAGCAACAGACTACTCGAACTTACCATCTGTATCTCAGGAATTGACCATCAAGTGGAGCGGACTCAGAAATATCATCAGTACTGATATTCTTATCAGGCCGTCGATGAAGCACGTAGGGCGTGAGTTCACAACCTACAATAGGAATATCAGAGGGAAGATGCACACGTACCACGCTCAGCATGCTTCAGTGTCGTCAATCGTCAAGGCACAGCGCAAATCGAACACAAAAACAACCAACAACAACAATCGCAGCTTTACGAATACAACAAAAGGCGTAGAGAGGGCGGAATCCTGGCGGATCCGCCATTTAAACACGGACAAAAATCGCCAGAGTTCAGGGAGAAAAGAGGAAGTTCATAAATCAGGAATTGGAAGAAGAATCAGCAGATCTTTAGAGGAAAAGAAGAATGAAGGAAGTGAGATTGACCGGCGAAATGGAATCGGAGAGGAAAAGAAGAATGGATCCGATGATTAGGGTTTTGCAGACGGAAAGTTGAAGTGGTGTTAAAAATAAAATGATGGAAATTAATGCCCTTTGAAGGAGAGAGAGAGAGAAAGAGCACCTGGAGAAGGGCGTGAAGGCAGCAGTGATTTGTGAGTTTATATACTACCGTCCTCTTTTCTTTCTATTTATCTTTGCATAAATTATCCAAATTATGACATATTTCGCTATTGAAACAAAGAAATATAAAAAAATAAAAAATAGAGTAATGAAAGTTTTTTTTTTTTTTAAGTTCAAATTGAGCAAACGAATCACAAACAATAAGTGGAGTATACATTCTCTGACGCTGGTATTCAACTGAAATAAAACAAAACCATGAAATTATTGTACTACCAATCTTTTTATATAAAGTAATGAAAGTGAGAAATAGTGGTGCGTTAATTTTATTATTTGATATTAATTCAATTCAATGTATGGTCACAATTTCGATTTTAAAAATCAATATTTGATTCTCATTTAGTTAAGAGTAATAGTGCCCTATATAGTGTTTGCGCTCAAAAAATTAAACTATTAAAGTGAAAATTTTCAAAAATAAATATAGTAAATGTACTTTCATTTTCATGAAAGAAAAAGCATTCAGAAAACGATAAATGAATAATTATTATATGGTAAGAACATTTTATTAATATATTTGAATTTTAGTCTTTGTATGTTTTTTGTTGCCGGGACTTGAACCCGGGTCTCTCGAGTGAGAGCCAAATATCCTAACCAACTAGACTACAACGAAATTATTAATTTTTATAGGAACCACGTTTATAGAAAAACCTGGTTAAAAAAAAACCATTCATTTGTACACTACTCAAGAACTATAAGATATTATATAAGTAAATTTAACAAAAGCATATATAAACAAAAATGACGTAAGCAGCGTCTCAACAATAATAACATGAAATAAGTTACAAATTGAAATCTCTCATATCCAAATATGAGGGGGGCATGACTCATCCTATCCTCTACTGCTCTAGATGATGACAACTAACCGAACTATCTAGGAATGACTCATGACAAACAATTGTCATGGCAGGTTACTTGGTGCCTCATACCACTAAGTGACCATTCATGACAGATAAGCAAATATGTACATCCTAATTACTTGTTTGGTGTCCCATACACTAAACATTAATGAACATGCACATAAGCAAACATATAACCTCCTAATGACGTGTTTGACATCTCATACTACTTAAAAACAATTAATATGCACACATGCAAACCTCTAACATCTTAATTACACATTTGCATCTCATACTATTAAATGGTAAGTAGCATGCGTCTCAGTACTAAAACTTGCAACATATATTCATATCATGCTTTTCAAACAACAGTAGTAGTCTAACTTACATGTTGCACACCAAACAGGTTATCACACATCATCATGAAACATCACATAACATAGTCCATATCGTTATAACCAGATCATCTAACAATCCTAAATATCTACATGCTTAGCCAGACATACATGCATACAAAAATCAATCACAACACATATTTACAGGAAGGTAAGACAAGACAGTGTACATGATCCACACAACCTATAGTAAGAAATCCTTATATAGAACGACCGCAAAAACGCTCCAGTAAGTCCAAAGAAGGTTCTAATCATATCAACCTAAGCAAATAAACATTCACAAGAGATGAATTAAGCCTCGCTTCACTAAACCGACCCCAAAAACGGACTTAGAACATCAAATTTATCTAAGGGAACTTAACTTTAAAAAAAGGGTTTTGAGACAGAAGACTTAGTCAAACTTGATTGACTTGGTAAACAAGGGTCAATGCAGGTCAAATCAGTAGGCTAAAGTTTGAAGTGATCAAATATAAACAAAAATCACTATTCTTAAGTGGATTAAAGTTCTCTAATCATAACATTTTACTTTTGATCAAATTTCACTAAATATTCATTAAAGGTCACATATTTAAACTGTTATCACATGGATTCTCACCTTACAAACTCAATTACTCCAGCCACACTTATTATTGCTTTCAATTTTAATTTTCCAAGAAACTCACATTAAATTAAATATTAATCAATTTTAACACATAAAAATCACTTTCCCTGAAGGGGTTTCGATCACTAAAAAATATATTCTTTTTTATTATTAATTCATCATAATCAATATCTCTTCCCCCAAACTAAATATGTATTATAAAAGTTAAATAATCTAAAGGGTTCTACAATTCTCAATCATCTTCTTCATTTGTTTTTTTTTTTGCCTCCCCCTTAGCTTACAAGCTCAAACTCCATTAATAGAGCTTTCTACCAACTCAAGGGCAACACAAAACAAATCATTACCCACACGAAAAAGAGAAGTTCGACAGCGGCGAATTCATGAACAACGACGGCGGCTAGGCACGACAAGACGCGGCGGTGACTGACCTCCTTGGCGGCTTCAACAGACTGCCGTGAATGCTCGTTGACGGCGGCAAACTGAGTCGTGGGGGTTCCTAGTGCACGAAGCAGGCAGACTCCTTCGGTGAGCAGCTTCCGGCAGCGGTGACAGGATGGTCCGGCTACAATGGAGAAGAGTTGCTTGACTAGAACGTGAAGGGGAAGAAGAAGGTCTGGTGTGCTACTCACAGTTTTCTAAAAATAAAATATAAGGATTATTTAGATCTAGGTTTTTCCTATTTTAATTTACTGCATTTAAAACTAAATAAACAAAAACAAACCACTTTTAGTTTTCTTTTTCCAAATCTCACCTAGGTTACAAATCCAATGCCCTTATAAACCTCAACAACTTCTATTTCTTCCATAGCCAGAGTGTAGTACATTCATGTTTTTTGTATCAACTAGTGTCACATGACATATCCTGCCAACTCTCACATTTGGATGTTAAGAAAACTCGCAGGAAATTAATTTCTAGGTAGGTGGCCACCATAATTTAACCCATCACCTTATGCACTCCAAGATCCTTCATGACCACTAGACTACCCCATAGTGGTTAAGATTGTTAATATAACTTGAACGGAGGGAGGTCGTCTGCCACTAATCATATAAAATTAGGGATTATGGTTGGACCATAAATAACTTATTCATCATAGGAATCAACGACCTTTACATAAAAGATGTAATTTGTAGTTGTAAATCAAACTTTGACTCTAGTGTAGCTATCAATAACTAGACTGTAGATGACTTATTATATCCAATGACATATCTTGTCATATCATGCATAGAAATGCAATTCAGGCTTTTATTATAATAATTATGTAGTTAACGAATGAATATTGATCTCGTGTTAAAGAATTTAATCAAACTAATATCAAATCGTTATGACATGTAAGTCTATAAGGTCTCAATGGTAACTCCTTTAGGTATACATGGAGAAATTAGTTTGAATATTTTAAACTAATAATTTAATGTTGGACATGTTAGATTAGAATAACTTTTTTTAATGCATCAGATACAACGAACTAATCACTAATATGAGAGATATATTAATGAACGAGTATTTATTGAACAAATATTAACAAAGAAAATTAATTTTAAAATATTTATCCTATAAATCATACTATATACTATACCTTAAAGTGTGGCTTAAGAAAAAAAAAATCATTTTTAGACGATTTTACTCTTAAGCCACACTTTAAATTACAGACATACCACATCAATCCTTTTATTTTCATTACAAATACACCCACTTGCACATGTAATCTCTTAATACCCACTTAAATATGTAATGGACATGTGATAGTAAAGTATCTCATTTTCCATAAATTTAAATTTACAAAACAAAATATTTCACCATTTTACATTTTATAACTCATTCATTATAACTTTTAACTTTTTTTAATGATAAGCACAACATTTAATTATATTGAATGTAAAAGGTTTAGGAATATTAAAAGTTTTGAAACATTTACATTTTCAACCACTATAAAATGTAATGTCTTCTACTTCTTTCATCAATGATTAGTTGTAAATTCTCTTTTTCATATTCTTCATCTCCATTTTTCTTTCATTTTCTTTTCTTCATCTCTCAATTATTTGTATGATTTTATAATGGTGTAGTTGACCATTGTTGTTTATTCATTATAAGATAAATATTGTTTAACGACATTTTCAATGTTTGTAAGATGTAATTTCATTACAAATACATCTATAGATTTTCTTATTCACGTTTGTCTATGATATTTATGTATTTTTTGATAAATTATTTTTGAGATTAATATACATATCACTTATAAGAGAGTTTTGTTAAATAATATTGCACAAAGAAAGGAGAATTTCTAGAAGTACGAAAACTTATTGTAGCGTATGAAACGATATAAATGTTGAATGTATTTGAATCTAATACATTATTATAAATTAGTATGTTATAATCTATATACATAATATAAAAATTTGAAAAATAGTAATGATAAAAAAAAAAAAAAAAAGAAAAATTGCACAAACCACTTCTATGAGTTTCGGTTTTGATTCTAATTATCGAACTCGCCTACTCTGGATAGGACTACTCTACACGCTTATGAATTTGAAAAATGCTGTGCAATTTTTCCAAAAATATATTATTTGCATTAAAAATTAAAAAGTTTTAATTTTTGAGTAAAAAATATCTATAGAATGATATTTAATTCTAACCAATGGTATTTACCCCATACTTTATTTTTTATTTTTTGATATGTTTCCATTTTCTTAAAATTATTAAAATAAAATTAAACATTTGAATATAAAAAATTTTCAAGTTATTTTTAAGATATTTTATTTTCAATCTATTTACTTATTTATACTATTTTGTTTTCCATTCTATTATGAGCAAGTAAAAAAAATCATAATAATGAAAGTGAACAATTGTGTTACATTAAATTGTTTCATTTATTGATATTTTTTTAATTTACATATATATAAGTGACATAAAATTTATCGAGTTTTAATTTTGAATAAAATTTATCGAGTTTTAATTTTGAATAAAAATTAATTTTTCAAAAACATATTAAATCTTACGACCAATTTTTATAAATGAAAAATATTATTTTAGTTGAAAAAATTGTTTTTATTATTGCAATTTTAAATTATTCTAATAAAATGTAGAAATAGGGGGACAATACCGATTTTTAGAATAGAACATGTAATATTGGTGTTGAAATATATTAACACCAAACACATAGAACTATATATAATTATATATGAAAAAAATTGTTATAAAATTTAAAAGAATTAAATATTATTCTATTTAAACTTAAATTTACTAATATATAATATGTATATTTTTTTATTCATTACCATAAATAGACATAAAGTATATCAACGACTTCAACTAAAAATCATAGCACATTTTTCTATTGGCCAAATTACCAATTTGTTTTTATACATTATTCCATATCAAATAATAAACATGGATTAAAATGGATTGACACATACAAATAATATTAAACTTTAAACTCTTAAATATTGAAATGAAAAAAAAAACAAATTAACTGTTTTTCTAAATTATTCTTAATAATTAATTTATCTCAATTATAAGTTTTAAAATTTAAACAACTATATAACTTTTACGTAAAAAACAAAATTTCATCATTATTTTTCAAGTGCTAAAGCACGTTCATATTTTATACTATTACTAAGCTCGCTTAAAAAGAAAAAAAAAAAATATATATA
>JBBMEG010010243.1:0-20852 GCA_037832605.1 Cyclanthera cordifolia
TCAAACCGTCGGGTCCTACTGTCTCGACAAACAACATTCACAAACGTAGGCTCTGATACCACATGTCACGGTCGCACACTTCGACACGTGCGGCGCCATGATAACCCATGCATCATGGCCAGCCTAAGAGGGGAACTCAAGCCCCTCTAAAATAAATTGAGAGCTAATACCGATTTCACGAATCAAATCGGTGACGCTGGTGTTGAACTAGATTAACATCAAAACAATGAAACCACTACGCCATTAATTTATTCGGTGCTGCTAAGTTCAGCTATAGTTTTGATTCATTTCCTAACCCAATCAAATTTAAAAATAATTATAAACATAATCGCTTTAAAAAAAAAAAAAACTTTATCACTTATTTTATTTTACCTACCTAAATATTTTAAAATTTTTATTATTTTATAATTATTTTGTGAAAATAGTATATTGATAATATTCTTTTAATATAATCATAATTGAGAAGAATGTTATTAGATGTAGAATAAACGAATAATGTAATAAAACAAAATTAAGAATATATAATTGATATGAACTTTCAAATAAATAGACTAAATTGAGTAATAATATTGAATTAAATTACCTTTAAATAATCAAATCAAATCAACCATCTTTTCATTTTCCTATAATTTTTAGAAATAAACTCATATATATATATATATATATATAATTCTTTTTTAGATAAAATAAACTCATATTTTGTTATTGTTTTTATTAATATTTTAATATCGCATTAATTTCAAATTTGGACAAAAATATAAGAATTCTTCTATTTTAATTAAAAAAAAAGAACTAAAATGTTATTTAGCTTGGTGACTGGCCGTTTCAGCAACGCCAAAATCCGAAACCTTTCTTCGACACCATGGCCATTCAGTCATTTCCTTGGCTTCATCTCTGCAATTACAGGCCGACAATGTACCGGAACACCGGCGTGCTTCTGCATTCGGAATTCTATCTGCTATTGGATCTTCCGCTTTCGTCTGCGCGACTATATGTGCTCGTTTTCTCTCCATTCCATCCACTTTTCAGGTACTAATTCCTTTATTTTTCGGATGTTTCATTTGTTAATCTGCGCTGAATCAGCTCGTTTTCTCGAATAGTTAGCGGCTTCCGTTGCCGCTGCTGCGGCGCTGTATATGAGGGTTTTCCTTACGGATTCTGTCGCCGATTGCCATTTTAATGATCCGTTACTGCCCGGTGACAATGTAGATTCTGTTTCTTCGGATCTAGTCTCGCCCAAAAAAGAAAAAAATTTCACGGCCTTGCCTTCTATGGGTGACCTTTTTTCCCTGTTGAAAATTAGGTATGCCTTCTTTCATTTGAACCTTTAGTTAGGATCATTTTGAAGGTGTATAATACATTATGGACTAACAATTTAGCCCTTATGTTTGGCTTCTACTTTATCCTTCAAGTTTAAAATGTTTGATTTTGATATTTTAGTCTGATTTGTAATCGGGTCTTAAAATTTGTAATTGGTTGTGATTAGTTTTTGAGTATAGGGAAGGAAAAGAAAATCCAAGCTTACTTTAAAATACATGCCAATGTCTAATCATTACCATTCATTGTGTCAACTAATTGTCAAACTCTACCCGGGATCATTTAGAAGTTAATTTAGTTTCATACTTGAGAGATCAACTAGAAAATCGAATAGAAACTTTGGGACCTAACATGCCACTTTAAAATTAAAGGTTCAAATAGAAACAAAATTCTAGTTTTAAGGACCAAAAGTGTTGGTTTTGAAAATTTAGACCTCGTTTGATTACCATTTAGTTTTTTAGTTTTTTGTTTTTGAAATTTAAGCCTACGGTTACAACTACTACTCCAACACATAATTTTCATTACTTTCATGTCTACATCTTACTTGTATTTAAAAAAAAACAAACCTAAATTTGAAAACTAAAAAAAAAAAACTTCTAAATACTTGTTTTAGTTTATGGAATTTTATTAGGATTCACGTACTTACTTATGTGAAGATGAAGCATACATAGAAAATTTGAGTAAATACTAGCTTAATTTTCAAAAATAAAAAATGAAAGCCAAATGGTTATCAAGACCTTAGTTTTTAAAATATGTTTTACTTTTACTCGTTTTTTAAAATCACCGTCATCAGTTTTTGCAACTTTCCTTATTGTCGTGTCATTTTGTGGCGACTTGTAAGTTGTAGATTTTTGTTGAATAAGAGAAGGATTGAAAAATGTTTTTATTTAGTAATTAAACCATTGATGAATAAGAATATATAGAAGAAGTTTAAGTAACGTTCTTGCTTCTGAGTAATCTCATTGTCATAGATTTTAGACCTAATAGCTTTGCTGGCTCTACGGGAAAATGTAGAGTTTTTTCTTAAATTTTTAATCCTCTTTTTTTGCACGTTATTTGCAGTTTGACATTTTCACAAGTGGCCATTGTTGCTTTTTTTAGCAATCTCGCTGATGTTGGCCTTCGTGCATCAATACTGGTTAGTCTTTTGATACAAAGTATCTAATGTGGGTTATTTTTTGTCAATTTCTTGCCAATAGCTTAAATGTGTACCTCATTTTTTCTTGGTAGCTACAAACTATTTAAACTCATTTGGTTTAGACTTTAAATAGAAAGGTTTAGTTGTTGAGTCGTTGACCGTAAACTTCTGTTTGGCTCTTGTATAAATTTTATATCCATAACGGACTCTCAAGAGTGTGCCTATTGAATTTCAATTGAGCAGCTTGTCTTAGACACTTGATATATATGCTGACCTATGTTTGATTTTTCTTTGCAGTTCTATTTAAAAGCCAGATTTCACTTTAACAAGGACAAGTTTGCTGACTTTATGTTGATTTCTGGGACTGCTGCGACTATTTCACAGGCATGTCATGCTATTTGAATTTAGTTTGTATCTGCATTTCTTTCTGGTATAAAATATTCTGTGTTATCTGTTTAGAATATGTTATGGAGAATAACTATAAACTACTTATCTTCTTAAGCTTAAGTTTTTCAATTTAGCAGCCATTCAACGCTAACAAAACCCTTGTTTTCAAGGCCTTCGCCTTTCGTTGCCTATGGCCATCACGTTGGGCAATATTGTGCCTCTAGAAAAGCCAAGGCGAGCGCCTTCAATCAGGCCCTTGTCTTTTTTCGCTATTTTGAGCTCTACATCGCCTTCGTCTCATGCCAAAGTGCGCAAATTTTTATTTATGTATCAATATTCTAACTTAATACCCAAAAAAATAACTTAGAATTAGCTCATGAAGAACACTATTAAAAATACCGAGTTTGTTTGATTGCTATTTCAAAAAAAAAAAATAATAATAATAAAAAAAAAAAAATATATATATATATATATATGGTTTGTGTGATTAATTTTTATTAGAGTTGTTTGACGGGTAATCTTGGGTTTTTTATACTTTCGGTTAACTTTAGTTTTTTATACGAGTAATAATTTAACATGTATGGTATATCTTATAATAACATAATTTGTGTGTTTTATCATTATTTTACTTTTTAGTATTATTTTGTATGAGTTTGAAATTATATGGAAATAAAAATATGTTTTATAAATCAATTTATGCTTAATATATTGTTTAGTTATGCATTTATTTGTTGCGCCTCTGTTCACTCGGGCCTCGCCTTTTTATCGCCTCTCGTTTTGAAGCGATCAAGAAGAGTATTGCCTTGTACTGCGCTTTGCTCTTTGAAAACACTGAACAAAACACATATTGCAGCTACTTCTAATGCCTATCTTAGTTCCTGCTCTCGGAGAGGAGAGGCTGCTCTCAGTTGGGCTCTTTTTCAACTGTATTCATGTAAGCTCTTCCACGTTGTTCTTTTTTTTTAAGATTCGATAGTCGTGAATGTTTATATAATCATCCAGTTTCATGTTAAGAAATTTGAAGACTACTCAACTCATGGATGCTTAAATTTGTTTTGAATGCACAGATGCTTCTTTACAGCTTTGCATGGGCTGACTGGGTATTTCCTTGCAACTAATTTGGCATTGGAGTTTAGTATTTCTTTTAATAAATTGGTTCATGATTTTATCGATTACTCTGTTGATTTGAAGTTTAACTCTTCTTTCTAAATTGCATTATGTCATGCAATGACTAACTTTACTGTATTTATCAGGTTGCCTATGTTGCTGCAATTTTTTCTATTTTGTTTGTTTTCTGGCAGCCTTGCGTGAGTGTCCAATTTCTTTATTTTGTAGCATTCATTATTCTCGATCAATAATTTGATTACTTAATTTATTTCACACTTGTAACCCACAGCTGCAAAGCATTGTGTCAAAACAAGTTGGTGCAAGTGAGCAGGTTAGTTGTAAAAACCAGTTTCAGCATAGTCAATAGTCTACGGACAGTTAATTAGTTGTTTATTACTTATTAATTTGTCAAGTGATATTGCATTGTTTATATAACAGTGTGTATGGATTGTGTCAAATCTATGGTAGCAAGGATAAATAATCCTGTTCATTGGAACTATATAATATTTAAATTCATTTGTCTGTCAAAAATATCGAATATAATCCGACTATTTATAGTCTCACATGAAAGTGGAATTGACCGTAAATTCTAAATTACTAATTGAAAGTTAGCGACTTAACTAACTCATCTACTAAATCAAAATAGATAAACCATGGTGGGTTGGCGTTCACCTAAACCTTAGGAAACCAAAAAGTTATGGACTCAATCCATGGTGTCCATTTTCATAGGAACTAATTTCCTACAAATTTTGGTGGTATCCAAATTTTGTGAGCCAAACGTCTTGTCCAATGAGAATAGTTTAGATACACGTAATCTGGTAATATCATCTACACATAATCTGATCTAGACACTCAAGGATATTAAAAGAAAAAAGAAAAAAGAAAAGAAAATCAGATCCTTATACCTTGGCCCCCAACATAAAAAAGAACATATCCTTAAGTTTAGGTAGAGATAAACAAAAGAAAAAACTCTAGCTGGTTTTAGTGGATTAAAATGGATTGAACCAACAACTCTCTAGTTGTTCGGCATGTCACAAGCTTTCAAATACATCTAAAACGTTTTCCTTTTATAGCCTGAACGGAAATGGAAATAACTAATAATTCCTAAAATACCAATGGATAAGTTACCAAAGTACTTAACTAAAATAAACAATCCAATCAAAACATGTAACCAGATTTTTGCGAAATTTGACTCTTGTTGGCATTACAATATTCTGACTTGACTTCTGTTGTAATCAAATCAAAATATGTAATAACAATTCCCATTCTGACTTTCGTTGTTTGCATAACAATATTCCTAGATTTGATTGGTTATCAGGGTAAGGCTCAAGGATGCATTTCAGGCATATCTTCATTTGCTAATGTGGTTTCTCCATTAGCATTCTCCCCTTTAACAGGTTAGTTGCTTACATTTGCTATATATATTGCAACGCAAAAGCCAAAGATGACAAAACTAACATAGTCTGAATTGTTGTGTTTTCAGCTCTGTTTCTCTCTGAAAACGCTCCATTTTATTTCCCTGGATTTAGCATCTTATGCGCTGGATGTGCAGCGGTAAGAATCTTTCTTCCGTTCTGTTAACCGATACCATACCTATGGCTGCTCTGCTGGATGCATTTGGCTTAAATTTCTAATTGCAGTTTTATAATTTGAGTGTGGTTTTTGACCAATCTTACAAATTTCCAAAAGGTACTTGCTTTTTTATCACATGGCTAAAATTTCCAATAACAACAATGTTCTAAGCATATGTTAACCGTTGCCTTATTTGGTAAACTGTTCTTTGGATCCACCAAAAAAAGATGATAGGATATGCACTCATTTGGTCGCAAGTGTAACAGCATGTTAATCTCTTTAGCTTCCTTTTATTCATGTTTCATTTCGTTTTGGACATTCAAAAGTGTACTCGAAGAAATGAGTTCATATGGGTTATTTTCTAAGTGAGTATCCATCTCAAAATCAATTAGTTATGAAAGGAGTAGCCCACCTTATCTTATAAATATTCAGAAGATTATCTACTTTTTCTTATGTAGAATAATGAGATCCTCAACACACTCCTCTCAAGATGGTGCCTCTTTTGGGTTCACCAATCTTGAATCGGATCTCAATTTCATTTTATTAGACCTAATGTGTACCCATTTGGGTTTATGAGCTTTAATACCATATTAGAAAGTGTGGACATGCATCTCAAAACCAATTGACAGTGAGAGAAGTAGCCTACCTTATCCTATAAGTGCTGAGAGGACTCTCCACTTTTTTCAATCAACATTGCCTACCTAGAATTAATTTTCTATAAATTTTCTTTACACTCAAATGTCCATAAAGATGCGTCGAAGTGTGCCAGACTCACAATCATCAACGTTAACTTAGTAGTCATGAGGATTTTGTGAACCAAAAGAGTATGGATTAGATCCATGGTGCCTACCTAGAAATTAATTGATTGTTTATATAAGTTGGCCAAGACACAAATATTAAAAAAAACGAGAATCACAATATGAATGTGCTAAAAAAATAAAATAAAAAGGAACTTTAATAAGATTGGTGAATTTAATTTTTTCGCAATAGTAGTAACCGTGATGATATGACAGGGGAATCATGAACTTTATTGTATTCAACAAAATGGTTCTGTTTGATCTGTTTTGCACACTTGTTCTATTTGATGGTCATCTTTTATTTTTGTGACAGATGATAGCATTTGTTCAGAGTATCATGATAAGGGCTCCACTCAAAGTTAGTAACCACCATGTGGAAGTTTAGTTCTTGTTCTTCTTCCCTGTTCATTTTTTTTTCTGTCAAATATTGAAGATATTTCTTTGTTTTTGTATTCAAAAAGTAGGAAATTAATGAATTTTGGAGAAGTTTTCCCCCAAGATTTTGTTAATAACAGTTTGTAAGTGACTTGTAAAAACAATGATGTTCATGTAATTTATATCAGTATTCATAGTTGTGTAAGGTAGAATAAAATTGATTAAAATATCATTTTTGTCTCTGCACTTGCGTATTTGTTTCATTTTGGCTATTGGACTGTCCACTTTTAATACATTAACTATGATTTTTGTTTCATTTTGATCTTTAAATTTTCAAATATTTAATTTTAGTCCCTATTTCATTTTAGGTGTTCGTGTTTATGAACCATTAATGAAAGTTTTTCATTAAGAATATACTTTATCTCTCTAAATTAAACTCTTCTGTCTGTCTCAGCCATTTGCAATAGCTTTGCAAGAAATTGATAGCATCATAAATTTAAAATGAAACAAAATTCATAGTTAGAAAGTTCAATGATCAAAATTAGGGGTGCAAGAAAAAATCGAAAAACTGCCCAAACCTTTCAAAGGGACGGAAACTGACATCTATTTGAGTCGAAACTGAGTTCATTGGTTGGTTTTTGATTTTTAAATAAGGAAATCCAAATAATTTTGATTTTTTGAAAATTGGTATTGAAAAAACCGAACCGACAGATAATATATATAAAAAATAAATATTATAAAAAATAAAAATCAAGTTTTTGAATCATACTTATTTATAGTTTTAAAAAATTGACACTTTTATGTAAACACAAAAGAGAGTAAATTTACAAATAAAAACAGTGTTTATAGACTTCTAAAGAAAAAAAAGGATCATTTTTTATATAGAAAAATGATAATTCAAACTAGTCTTAAATTTTTGAAGTGATTCTTAATATTTTTTTTTTTTTTTTTTTTTTTTTTTTTTTTTTAAGGATTTTCTTAATAGATTCTAAGTGTGTATAGTTTTAAATTTAGAATGTGTGTCTAATAAATCTTAGAAATTTCAAGAGTTATTTATAATCATATCTTATAGTTCTTTAATTTGTCAAACACCTATTAAATTTGAAGTATATAAGATATCTTATATAAACATGGAAAACTTCTTAACTTGTATTAATGATATAAACATGTTAATAATTTAGTTCAGTTTGTCAAGTATTATATCAATTAAATAATAAACGTTCATGAGTAATTAATGAGTTAAAGTTGTTTTTTTTTCTTCAAAGATACAACAATTGGGAGTGAGAGATTAGAACCTATAACCCCATGGTCCTTAGGTATACACAGAAACTAACAATTTATTTAGAGGCTCCAATAAATGCAAGTTTGCAACGATGAGCTTAGGGAGACAAACTTTACATAAATGACACAACTACTTTTAAATAAATGATCGAAAATAAAAAAGATCACAACTAAACTAATAACGTGTACATATAAAGAAAAAGCACTCATAAAAAACTTATAAGACTTATTAAATCTATAAATAATTACAAGTACAGTCACTTTAAAAAAAAACCCATCCATTTCGTATATTTCTTTTATAATATTGATATTAATGAATTTTTATATTATAACTAAATATTTGAATTTTGGTTGTGGAATTAAATTAGTATAAGTTAACTTACTTATGACATGTCTGCTAAATTAATGATTGATAGTGACATAATTTGGCAGATGCTCTACAAAACTCTAAGTTCTTAATTGATATAACACTATTTAGGTTTAACTAAATTATTAGCATATAGATCAAAATTATACATGTAGAAGTAGAGAATTTAAATAAACAACCAACTCTTTGATAAGAAATAAATATTTATTGCGTCTTTATTTACTTACCAAAAATTAATTCTTTTGGTTTTAGTAAGGTGTAAGGGCAGTTTTGGGACGAGAAAGAAAGTGATTCATTTTTATTGTTCGACTAATAAATTATTAAATTTATTTTAAAAAGATAAATAACACGTTAATTTGTTAATTTACTTTGTTTAATAATAATCTAATTCAATATGAAATTGATGAGCATGTTTTTTTAAAGAATTTTACTTTTATTTTTAATTTGATAATTAAGAAAGTTTTGCCACGTGTTTCGTAGGTAATTTGCATGTAAAAAAGTCTTTAAAATTTGAGTCTTACTGCCCCGATCCATTTTCCATTTTTCTACTATCATTTTCCCTCCTTTTTTTTCTGTACACCCTTCGCCGTTGGCTGCGTCGGAGACCAACGGGAAACGCCGCCTCTGCCTCTCAACCACCGTCGCATCCTATTTTACGGCCGTCGTGTTCCTCCGATGTTAGCCAACGAATCATATTCTCTTTATTCTCTTAGCGCTCTCTGTTTTGTTAGTTTTCTCAATTGATTAACTCCGTTTGTGCTCTATCGATCGCTGCTCGATTTCTTCCTTTACATTTTGCTCGATTCCTCTCCTTTTTTTTTGCATCTGTAATTTTTGTTTGGTTTTGTTCGGCGATGATGAATGATCATGATGCGGGGCCGTTGGTGTACGTTCACGGTGACCTGGAACTGAGGATCATTGAGGCGCGCTGTTTACCTAATATGGATTTGCTATCGGAGCGTATTCGGAGATTTTTTACTGTTTTTAGTTCTTGTCGGAAAACGTTTACGAAGAAGGAAACCGATCACCAGCACCACCGGAAGATTATTACAAGTGATCCTTACGTCACCGTTTGTCTTGCTGGAGCGACGGTCGCTCGAACGCGAGTTATTTCGAACTCGCAGAACCCTACCTGGAACGAGCAATTTAAAATCCCTCTTGCTCATCCGGTCTCGCAGGTGGAATTTCATGTGAAGGATAACGACGTGTTTGGTGCGGATTTGATTGGTATTGCTACGGTCTCTGCACGTAGAATTATTTCAGGCGAAACCATAAACGACTGGTTTCCGATTATTGGATCGTTTGGGAAACCGCCCAAGCCAGATTCGGCTGTGCGTTTGGAAATGAAATTCACCAAGTGCGAGGACAATCCAGTTTACCGGTACGGTATCGCGGCCGATCCCGAACATTTTGGCGTTCGGAATTGCTATTTTCCGGTGAGGCATGGGGGTTCGGTTACGCTTTATCAGGATGCGCACGTTCCTGATTCCGTGTTGGAGAAGATTGAAATGGAAAACGGGAATGTGTTTCGCCATGAGAATTGCTGGGAAGATATATGCCATGCGATTTTGGAGGCTCACCATCTAGTTTACATCGCAGGTTGGTCTATATATCATAAGGTGAAGCTGGTGAGAGAGCCTTCGAAACCGTTGCCCAATGGTGGGAATTTGAACTTGGGAGAGTTGCTCAAGTACAAGTCACAAGAAGGGGTGCGAGTTTTGTTATTGGTTTGGGATGATAAGACTTCCCACAACAAGTTCTTCATCAATACGGTGCGAGTTCTATTAAATCTATGCTTTTGTTTTTTGTTTTCTTATCTTCTTTTGCTTTTCTTTGGGTGGCATCGTACAAAATGAAGGAACTCTGTTATGCATGAGCCTGGTAAGTATCAGCTAGGGATTGAATGAAATTATGAAATTGAAAATGCAATGGATGGCTGGGAAAAGAGTCAAAGACCAATTCAGTCTAGGTGGGATTGTGATCTGTATGTTGCATACATTTGGCCTGTGAAATTGCTCATATTTGTCAGCGTATGACGATGACTCAAGTCACAAACTTGCGATCGTGTTTATAATATTTATTGGATGAAAAAAAAAAATGATACACTCGTATTAATGGCTTACATTTATAATATTTCAGCAATTAACTGAATTATGTCTCTGTTAGTAGTAGCACATTCCCTTCTATCAAGGATCCAAGTAAGAGCCAAAGCGAGCATAACTTAGCTGACACTCGTAATGCATTAGTATTCACTCGATCAGTAGTTCGAGTCCCTTTTGTATCACCCTCTAAGTAGGGTTTGTGGTCCCCTCCCCAATTTGTATTAAAAAAAAAGATCCAAGTAACAATTTGTGA
This sequence comes from Cyclanthera cordifolia, assembly GCA_037832605.1. Taxonomy (NCBI): domain Eukaryota; kingdom Viridiplantae; phylum Streptophyta; class Magnoliopsida; order Cucurbitales; family Cucurbitaceae; genus Cyclanthera; species Cyclanthera cordifolia. Next base: position 10,697 of record JBBMEG010010243.1, read on the forward strand.
CCAATGCTGATGGTAGCTAATATTATCTTTTAACAGACAAAAGAAGTAAAGTGAATAATAGCAGTTTTCTTTATCAACCAGTGAAAAAAATAATCCATAAAGAAGTTTCGTGGTTGTAGAGGACTGGTAACAGTAATATGTGAAGAAGCTCAGTGCCTTGTATTTACCTTTTGGTGATCACGGTTTGCTTTATCATATATATATTTAGGCTTTCTTAGATGGTTGTTCTGATGATTTTTAGGTTTAAATTCTAATTGCAGACTGGAGTGATGCAGACTCACGATGAGGAGACCCGGAAGTTTTTCAAGCACTCTTCTGTGTCATGTGTGTTGTCACCTCGATATGCCAGCAGTAAGCTTAGCATTTTTAAGCAACAGGCACGCTTTATTCTATGGTTCCAAAATTTTCCTTCTTTTAATCATATAAAGTTCTCCTATGTGATCACTACCTATAATGTAGAAATCACCAAATTTCTGGAGGAAAATGATTCATTAATTGCAGACAACTCTCCTCACCATTTGCACCCTTTAGATTAATTTTTTTAGTAATACATATTATTAATGCCAATGATGGTGAAATAAATGTGATGTGAATCACGATAACTATTTTCAGATATCTCCTGCAGATTTTAATGGTTTATTTACTAACTAGGATGAATATATTATTGGGTCACATTTAAGGAATATGATTTGAATGTAATATTTCACATAGAGTGAAAACTTAGTGGTATTTTTGTACTTTACCCCAGTTTCCCCTTTTTTGTAATGTCCGGCAGAGAAGTTTTTTAATCACATAGAGAATGATAATCGATGTGTCAGGTATCCAACTCTCCTGCAAGAACTAGCCTAGGAAACGCACACAATGCTTCGCACACAAGTATAATAATCAGAGAGATTTTATTTATAGCTTTACAGTCAATAGAATTCGGAACTAGAAAATTATAACAGGATAGAACTATAACCAAAATACTACCTGGCCAATTCGAGAGGACCGGTAACCCTCCTATTCTAAAGTTCCTTCAAATTCTTTGCTACCGATGAGCACCTTCGCTAGGGATTATATATTCCCTCTCTCTGATCACTGGGACCACCAGATCACTCCCCACTCTCCCCTTCTGCTCTACTACCCGATTCTTCTCTCTCCTTGTCTTTCCTGCCCCTTCGTACATACGTACGGATTGGTGGAGGCATTGTCTCCTTGTCTTCTACTTACAATGAAGTTTGGGCCTTGCCCCTATTGGATTGGGCTGACTTGCCTTTCCTTACATATGTTTGCCAGGTTGGGGGCCTTACACCATCCTCATACGAGCTTGATAACAAAATTGTAGATCTTTCAAGGGGAAATATGCTATTAAAGTTGATTATGAGAAGACCAAAAAACATTTTTGAGTTATATATTACCCTTTACCACCACTTGCATTTTCGAGGAGGTGGAATATCGAACGGTAATTTAAAATCAACCTATTAAGCACATATTTGTGAACTTTGACTTATTGGGGTGGTGTGATTGAATGATGAAAACATTTGGGGAGGTGCAGGATCACTTAACTACTTTTCAATTCTCGCCTTACGGTTTAATTGATTTTTTCTCCTCCTCCCCTTCACTTCTCTATCCATTTCCTGACCGGAGTATATTGTGTTTTGATTCAAACAGTATTCATTACGACTGATGTACTTTCTCCTGACCATTTCATTTGTTTTCTAAATATCTTTTCCATTGACTTCTACCTTTTGAATTTTATGGGGGAAAAGTTTTGTAGATGATGTACATAATAATGAGCAATGCTCTGAACTCCTAGTTTTTCTCATGCTTCAGGTTGTTGGAACACTTTTTACCCATCATCAGAAGTGTGTGATTGTGGATACTCAAGCATCTGGAAATTATCGGAAGATAAGTGCTTTCATTGGAGGACTTGACCTTTGTGACGGTCGTTATGATACTCCAGAACATCGGTTGTTAAAAGATCTTGACACTGTATTTGAGGGTGATTATCATAATCCAACTTTTCCGGTTAGTGCCTGTTGCAATTGGAACATTAGTTAGTCTCCATGTAGAGTAACTATGAAAAACTAGTTGATGCTCTCGCAGACTTGGTAACTAAATGATTTCTCTTGCAAATCATCAAACAGGTAGGTACAAAGGCTCCTCGTCAACCCTGGCATGATTTACATTGCAAACTTGAAGGGCCTGCTGCATACGACGTGCTTACTAACTTTGAACAACGATGGCGAAAAGCCGCAAAATGGTCTGAATTAGGTCTGCGATTCAAAAGAGTGCCGCATTGGCATGAAGATGCTTTAATAAAGTTAGAGCGCATATCTTGGATACTCAGTCCATCTCAGTTAGTCCCTAACGATGATCCTTTGTTATGGGTTTCAAAGGAAAATGATCCTGATAATTGGCATGTTCAGGTTGATGATTGTAAATTCTGAATAAGTATATTATCCAGCGTCTGAATTTTAATAATGATGACTTACTTGGGTGAACAGTTCTTCATTGTATAGGTTTTTCGATCCATAGATTCAGGGTCTTTGAAAGGATTTCCCAAAGATGTTTTTCAAGCTGGGTTGCAGGTGTGCTCTAGTTTCTTGATTGAGTAAATTAACCTAGATATGTTCAGCATTGATTGTTCTACAGTGCTCGACTACCCTTCCTTCTGAATCGTGTCTATATAATTTGTGTCATTTGTTTGGTTTTTGGTTATTAACCGTGACATTCTCTATTTGCAGAATCTTGTTTGTGCAAAAAATTTGGTTATTGACAAAAGTATTCAAACAGCATATATCCAATCAATAAGATCTGCCCAACACTTCATATACATTGAGAATCAGTATTTTCTTGGATCATCGTTTGCATGGCCTTCATACAAAGAAGCAGGTTTTACCACACTCATAAAAACATTGTTTTACCACACTCATAAAAACATTGTCAAGTCCTACATATTAGATATTTGATCTTTGACACTTGGTAGACCTTAAAACTAGTGTGAGATCTGTATGATCGTTCAGACAACTTTTATGGCACATGGACGCTTCAAAGTATTTTTAAGAACAAAATGTATTTTGAAACGAAAAATGGGAAACTTGGTATTTCTGAATACGCAATTGTTTGTTGAATTATTTTTCTTCCCAAGATGAAGTTGTTTCTGAGATAGGGTACATAACACTTTTGTTAAAGGACTCAAAACAACTTTTTTCCCTTTCACATTGTTCTTTAATTATCTTGGTTACAGGTGCTGATAATCTTATTCCTATGGAGTTGGCATTGAAGATTGCTAGTAAGATAAGATCCAATGAGAGGTTTGCTGTATACGTTGTGATACCTATGTGGCCTGAGGGTCCTCCCTCTTCTGTCTCTGTGCAAGAAATCCTGTTTTGGCAGGTAATGAGGTCAATTGTCATTTTTTATATTATCATTATGTATTGCAGATATTCCCTTTTGCAAGAAAGCATTAGATTCTAATGCTTTCTTGAAAAAGGGAATTTCAAAAATAAAAAGATAAGGAAAAGAAAAAAAGAAAGCATTAGATTTGTGAATGTCGAGGGCTCTTTCATTTATTTGAACTTCTGGTTTCCGTCTTTGTTTTGCATTTATCATTTTGTATAACAAGAAAACTTCAGTGACAAGCTTGTTTGTATTTACAATATTCATGGTCTCCTTAAGTATGAAATTACTACTTTATGTATACAGGGCCAAACCATCCAAATGATGTATAAAATCATTGCTAGAGAGTTGAAATATAAGAACCTCGAGAACGCTCATCCCTCGGACTACTTGAACTTTTACTGTCTTGGCAACAGGGAACCGATTGGGGACTTGTCATTTTCCTCCAATCATTCTTCGAAGAGCCAAGATTTGGTAATTGCATGTTCTGAAACTTCTCTGTTTTCATATGCGTAGATTAAGCTTTAAATTCACGCACTCTTTCATGCTATGCTGGCCAAGTTAACTACACTTTGCAGAGTTGCATATTTAAAAATCGCTTTTATGGTGTCATAAAATAGTTCAACGGTTAGTTTCGGCTTGATTGGTGTGCTAGGTTGCATGGAAATATGAATTTTAGTTCTGCAATCAATAGAAACAGTTTATAACCTCAGAACATTTTATTTTTAATTTTCAGGTTTCCGACTCACAAAAGTTTAGTAGATTCATGATATATGTACATGCCAAAGGAATGGTTGTTGATGATGAGTATGTAATAGTAGGGTCTGCAAATATAAATCAAAGATCAATGGCTGGTTCAAGGGACACTGAGATTGCCATGGGTGCATATCAACCCAGTTACACTTGGAGCAAGAAGAAACGACATCCACGAGGCCAGGTTCGCTCGCAAATCTATCTGAAAATTGAATTGAGATAAAGGTCACCACAAGTATATTTTAAATGACATTTAACTAATTGATCTTCAAGCAGGTTTATGGGTATAGAATGTCGCTCTGGGCTGAACATATGGGAGAGATTGATAATTGCTTCAAGGAGCCTGAAACTTTGGCTTGTGTGAACACTGTCAATAAGATAGCTGAAGATAACTGGAAGAAATTCACAGCAGCAGAATATTCGCCGTTGCAAGGGCACCTTCTTAAGTACCCGATTGAGGTCAGCCAAAGTGGCAAGGTTGGTTCGTTAAGCGGGCACGAGACTTTCCCCGACGTTGGTGGTAAGGTCCTTGGAGCTCGATCTAACCTCCCTGATGCTCTTACGACATAAGGTCTTACTCTTCCTATTTGACGACTTCATCCGAGTTCAATTCTCTTCGCTTCAAGCATGAGAAAGACATTTGTTCGAGACTGGATCGGAAACAAAACCACAGTAAGTTCTTCAACCAACCCCACAGTTTCTCTTTGTTATTAGCATGTTGTAAACCTTCAAAGGTTGAGTTATTGACTTTGAATTTGGATGCCCCTGCGTTAATGCTGCCAGGGTCAAAGTGACTTATGTGTCTGTTATTCAACAGGAAAATGTATCTAATTCTTTTTTTTTGTATTTTTGAAAATAAATTGATCTAATTCTTTATTCTTTAATTTCTTGTTTCCAAGGAAAATAGCTTTTAAGTGTTGTTCAAGGTAGTAGCAAGGGTTGTTGCTGGATGAGATTTTGGGCTACACCATTCAATTCTTTTATTAGGTCCATTTCAAATATGCACAATTTTACTCCCTCTTAATATCCTCTCCATTCTGGGTAATGGTAAATTATTTCTTAATTCTCAAAACTATCATCTGAATTTTCATTTTGTTATAAAGATGGTAAGTGAACATTTCACCTTCTACAGTATAGTTGTATGTTACTTTTGGTTCTTATTGATCTCTCTCTCTCTCTCTCTCTCTCTCTCTCTATATATATATATATATATATATATACACATATATATATATATATATATATATTTGGCTCTTGAAAATCACCCAAGTACAATTGTCTCCTAAGCTAGAAGGTTGAGAGAATTCAAATCCCATGAAAAACTAAACTTCAAATTATTGTATAATCTAATATTTATTATCTAAATCGAACCTCTTTTATAGTGTTCTATCCTAACTAATAAAAATAATCTAGCTAAAAAATTGGTTAGATATATAAAAAAACCCCCAAATAAGTACATAATTTAAATATTTATATAGTTCTTGTAAGACATTTAAAAACACATTAACGGCGAACCGGAGCAAAACTCTATCGACAACTAAACTTTTCTACTTAAAATTATAAGTTGTCTAATTAAAAAAATGATCATATGTTTGTACTAAAAAAAAAAAAAAAAAATCATAAGGATTCTGTCCCCATCTTTAAAACAAAACAAACAAGAAAAGAGCAGAAATCAATATCTTTATTTGGTTTAGGAGAAAATGTAGAACATAGACATTGACCACAACCTTCATGCCATTGATTGGGGACCTCCTCTCCTTTAGATTCAAAACCAATATTCAATTCAATACGCCGCCCTTTTCCTGTTCGGAATACACGTAAGTCTCAATCGCGGCCGTGTTAAACCCATTGAAATTGGATCCCGCCGCCGCCGTGTACGCCCCCATCTTCGGAAAAACCAGCCAATCCCCGACCTCCAACTCCGGTAATAGATGACCAGTCAAGACAGTGTCCAAACCATCACACGTGGGGCCGAACACGGTGGAGCCGTACATTTCCCGTCCATCGCACGTGGGGTTTTTCCGGTTCGATTTCAATGCCAACGGCGTGCATGTCACCGTCGCGTGATCGTACAGTATACAGTTCATGGACCCGTAAATCCCGTCGTTAATCCAATACTCCCTCAGATCTCCCCTTACCCTTTTTCCGATGACGTTGACGGTCAGAGTGAACGCCGATTCCGCAAAAAAACGCCCCGGTTCGGCGATAACGGTTAAACTCTGTTCCGCCGGAAAATACTCTTTCAAAGCCGAGTTCACCGTTCCGGCCGCTTTATCAAATTGTGGTCCGGCGGTGAATCCGCCGCCAATGTTTAGCACGTTCATCGGCGGAAGACCAAGTCGCACCGCCGCATCGAAAACCCCTCTCGCGGCGGCGATGGCAGATGAGTAAGGCCCTGTTTCAGCAGCCCCACTACCAATATGAAAAGAAACACCAACGACGGCGAGATCAGCCGCTTTAGCAGCTTCGAGAAGAGGGTTAATTTCCTCGGGCAGCGCACCGTATTTCTGTCCCAATGGGCACCGAGCGGCGCCGTCGTCCGGTGGTTTGATCCGAATCAACACGGCGGATTTCGGGTGGCAGCGGCGGATTTTCTCGATCTCGTCGACGGAATCGAAAGTGGTGAGGTTAACGCCAACGGTGGCGGCATATTTGAGATGGGATTCAGGTTTGCAAGGATTGGCGAAGACGATACGATCCGGCGAGACGCCGATGGCTAAAACAGAGTCGATTTCGGGTCTACTAGCGCAGTCGAAATTGGAGCCGAGGGCAGCCATGACGGCGAGGAGAGACGGATTGGGGTTGCATTTGACGGCGTAAAACGGGCGAATCGTCGGAAGAGATTGAGCCCAGTGGCTCATGAGATTGGTGATGGTGGCTAAATCGAAGATGTAGAATGGTTCGTTGGGAATGTTGTCGTTAATGGCGATGGATTGAAGGAATTTCAGGAGGCCGTTTTGGGAAATCGGAGCGAAAGAATTAGGGTTTAGGCCGTGTGACGTTTGGAGAAGAAGCTGATCAACGGCCATGGCGGCCGAGAAAAAAAAAAGAGAAACAAAAATTCAGGGGTTTTGAAACAGAGGAGGGAAGATTAGTGTGTATTTATATGCTAAACTCTTGGTTCATAAACATACTAATTAACTATTATCATGGAAAGTAAATTAATTCTTAACCTCATGTATTTACTCCATGACCATCATTTTGTGATACCCTTATTTTAAATTTATAACCCTAAACCCTAGTTTTTCTAAACTACACTAATTTCGCCCCTTAATTTAAAATAATCCATGCATCAATTATGTAAAAATCACGGAATGGATACACGCAGTGATTTCATTGTTTCATGTTATTTCAGTTCAACACCAGCTTCGTGAAATCGGTATTAACTCTCAATTTATTTGAAATTTCTTAAAACATCTTGACCCTTTTAAAAGTTTGTTAGTTACAAGTTTTTCAAACCACATTTAAAAATAAAAATTTATTAAATTTTTTTTTTTAGAGAATTCAAACTAATCACTTTTTAATTATCAGTTGAAGTTGATATTATAATTTTGAATCTTGAGATATAAATTACTTTTTCTTTACTCAAATAATATTATAATAATGGAAAGTCTAGGAGTATTTAGGCATTATATATATAATAATAATATATATTCAAAGCATTAATTATTTTTGAATGGATGTTCAAAGTTGTCAACTTTTGAAGAGGGTTTTCATAATTTTACCACTTCTTAATACTCAAAAGGCAATTAGCTCAACGGTTACATATAAAGAAATCAAATGTCTGGAAATAATTTAAAATAGAAAATTGCATGACAATACCAACAAATTCTTGTCTTATTATCTAAATAAACTATTATTTAATCTTGTTTAATAATCTTTTTTTTTTGTTTCTTGTTTTTTCAAAACTAATAAATTTTATGGATTAAGTGAACAATATTAAGAAATTTAGTGACTTTGGATTAAGATTTGATATTCTTCTTAATTTTTTATTACTTCTATTGAAATAGATTTTTCAAAACGATGGAATAGAAAAAACGCTTTTTTTTTCGTCTTCAAAGTGGGTGGCACAGTTGGTTCAAGATTTGGATTCGAGGGATGTGCTCCCCAATATTATAGGAAGGTCGTTTTTTTTTTAAGTTTGATTACATACTTTTTGTTTTTATCAGTAATTACTAACTATAATGATGTTAAATAACACATATATTAATGAGTTATTACCATTTGAACTAAATTCATTTACCTATTTATTACGAAAGTAGCATTAATGTATTTTATTAATATTAAAAGAACATAATGAATTTTTAAAAATTAAATAATTTATTAATAAGAATATGAATTTCCGCCGGAGTAAACACATTCTTAAATTATATATTCTTTCGAACCAAAAATCTTGGAGAGAGAATACCTTCAGAACCCAAATCATCAACCAATCTCGGTCATTTTTTGAGACTCTTAAATTATATATTCAAATTAACCAACACCTTTAGTTGAAATATCGTAATTAGAAAGAAACTTAAAAAAAAAAAAACCGATTTAAATTAAAAAAAAAAATAAAAGGAATTCCGAAGTTAAGGAGATATAATTTTCCGGGTGGGGTTTCATGCAACCAAACCTCATAAGAATTTCGTGAGTCAAGCACGGGTGGTCTTCGTGGGACACTTTTCTTATTTTATTTTATTATATATATATATATATATATATATATATATATATTTATTATTATTATTTTTTGAATACAAATTGAGGGAGGAGATTACAAATACCTATTTTCAGGATCAAACGCGTGATGCGATGTTGAACTGAATTATTTCCAAACAACGAAACTAACGTACGACTAACTCTTACCGTTTTCGTGAGAAACTTATACACAACCATCAATTTATTTTATTTCTTAATTATTTTCACTCACATTTTTTTCATTTTTATAATAATATTTCAATGTACTAGTTTTTGTTTTTTTACGTTAAATCTAATGAAGACTTTTTTTTTTTTTTTTTTGAGAAAACTTAATAAAAGGAATAAATTGATTTAGTATTAGGAAGTGTGACATCTATCTTAAAATTAATTGGCAATATATTAAAGAATCTTCACCTTTGTGTATCTCCAATGTAAGTATAATTAAGGGATTTAACTCTCATACTTTTTTTTTTATTAAATATGGGTACGGAATGAGAATATTTGTATAGAGAGTGATACAAAAAGAGTTGGAGATGAAGGGTTTAAAGATCGAAGGTTTAGTTTCGTGTTAGACTTGTTTGGCTGCACCATGTGTGCTTTGTTGAAATTTTTGTTCTTTTTAGTTCAAAAGTTTGATTTTTATGTTCCTATTTTTCTAGCTTGTTCAATTGTGAATATTATGTGTATTATATTGACTAAAATGCCATCAAGTTTGAACCCCTCCATTTAATTCTACTGGTTTTGTTTATGGTATTTGAAAAATAATTCAAATCCACAACTCCATTATTCAATACTCGTAGCTTGGAAATAATAATCAATGAACAAAAATTTACGTTTGTTTTTAAGGGATCACCTTTCGGGTGTTTGGATTTAGAGAAGAGAAAAACGAGAGGAAAGAGAAGAGTTGAACTCCTTGTTTATTTTTAGGACATCAAAACCTCTCGTAACTCGTCTTTAACTTTTCCTTGACTTCTCTCAAACATTCAATCAAATTTCAAGTCAAATTATATATCAAATTTCATCTAAAATAAACATTTTCTAGGTGAATTAAGGATATCTCTCCTAAATAAAAATGCAAAAATAAGCTTTTGAACCTATCATTTATAAAATACCAATTCTCAAACAAATACGTACTTCATATTTCAGAATCATTTTATTTTCTATTCTTTCTCTACTTCCTCTTCTCTCTTCTCGTTAACCCAAAATCTAAATACTCCAAGTATGACTAAAATATGTCATTTCTAAATTAACATTTTTTTTTTGGATAAAAATTTTCTTCTTCTCTCTTTTATTATTATTATTTTTTTTGATAATAGACAAAAATCTTCTTAATCTTACC
>JBBMEG010010243.1:20952-32442 GCA_037832605.1 Cyclanthera cordifolia
GGATAAAAATTTTCTTCTTCTCTCTTTTATTATTATTATTTTTTTTGATAATAGACAAAAATCTTCTTAATCTTACCTAATAAATCATCTTTTCCTAAAAAGAAAAGAAAAATAGACATGATTTCACGTGAACAATAAATATCACATTTATGAAAGCCTAAGCTTTTGGGTTTTTATTAACTTTTCACGTATATAGTACATGAAATATAATATTTTCAAAAGAATTTTTAACGAATTCTAAATAATATCTTAATAAATTTTATTGCATATGTATTAATATTTAAACATCAAATGTAATAAATCATAGAGAGTATATTTATTTCTAACACTTTTACCCATACTTTCAAACTTGTCGAGAAGAAAACGACATTTTATTATTGGTATGCAAACAAAGTATCTCGCATTAGTTAGAAGAGAAGAAGATTAAATGTATATAAGTGATGACAACTATTTTCATTGATATGAAAATGTATACCTAAAGTGAACGATATCATATTAATGTGTATATTCATATAAAATTATCGTTCATTCTAAGTATATCTCATAATCTATTAAATTTTGAGATAAATATTTATATTTGTTTTATAAATATGTGCGTTCAAAATGTGAAGTGCACATTTTTATTATTGCGTCATTAATTTCTTTTCGAATATGGAATAAAATCACTGTCCATATTCCTTGTTGAGTCTATTATTTTATTTTAGCGTATAGAAATTTTCTATTACAGCTGTACTAGAAACTTTTTAAACCCTAAAAAAAAAAAAAAAAGAAAAAACTTCATTCAAATAGGATTTGAGTAAGCAAGGTGGGTGGATATGGAGGAGGTAGTAAACCCATTGAAGTTTGACCCAGTTGATGACGTGTACGCGCCCATGTTTGGAAACAGCAACCAGTCATCCACCTCCATATCCGGTAGCCAGTAATTGGTCGAAACCGTATCAAAAGCATCGCACGTCGGTCCAAACACGGTGGACTTGTACACATCAGCATTTCGACACGTCGGATTTTTAGGGCTTGATGAGGTGGCAAATGGAGTGCATGTGACGATAGCGTGATCATTTACGATGCAATTCATGGAGCCATATATCCCATCCGTTATCCAATATTCCCTACTATCTCCTCTCACTCTTTTTCCGATTATGTTTGTCGTCAATGTAAAACATTTCTCTGCGAAAAACCGCCCAGGCTCTGCCATGATTATCAATCCTTCTTCATTGGAAAAATGCTTCGAGATCGCTTCGTTAATGGCTAGAACTGCCTTGTCAAAATGTGGGCCGGCCGTGAAACCGCCTCCAATATTAAGCACCTTTCAAACATATAAACACAAATTTTAAAATAGCGTTGTTCAAGATTCATATTAAAAAGTGACAAAATTTTATAAGATATATGCACTAGTGGTGGCATTACAAATAGATTTTATACATAATTCTTCTTTTAGTTTAATGATTATTTAACACCATATATACACATTATTAATAAGCTAGTATTTGTATAATGCAAAATTGACCTTCATCTTTGGCATTTTCAATTGAATTGCAACGTCAAACACTGCTTTGACCGCAGCTATAGCGATGCGATACGTGCATGCGTCGCTACCTCCACTTCCAATATGGAACGAAACACCAACGACGTTGAGTTGTGCATCTTGTGCAGCTTGCAATAGCGGCACTATCTCAATTGGGAGTGCACCATACTTGGAGCTCAATGGAGACCGCGATGTGCTATCCTCCACAGCTTTGATTCGTATCAACAACGCGCAGTTCGGGTGGCATCTCTTGATCTTCTTGACTTCATCTATGGAGTCGAAAGTCGTCAAGTTAACGTCGACGCTAGCGGCATACTTGATGTGGGATTCTGCCTTGCATGGATTGGCGAAGATGATTCGATCCGAGGACACCCCAAGTGCCATAACGGATTCGATCTCGGCTCGGCTAGCGCAGTCGAAACAAGAGCCAAGGGCAGCCATGGCACTAAGAAATGAAGTGTTGGGGTTGCACTTGACCGCGTAGTAAGGATGAACCATTGGTAGATCACGAACCCACTTGTGGACGAGATTGATGAGGCGCCCTAGGTCAAGTATGTAAAAGGGCTCTTTGGCTTCTTTTTGGCTCAAAATAATGGAATGAACCAAACCCAATATTCCATTTTTGTTAATCCGAGTGATCTTCTTCCCTTCAATCCCTTGAGCCATTTGCAAGCGCTGTATGCAGCCACCGTTCTCCGCCGCATTCGCCAGTGACCGAAGTTGCTCGATGACCATGAAGAAGAGTTATTAATTACTACACCTAGTAATAATTGGAAGATAATTAGGCTTAATTTGAAATGGTTTAATTTTAGAGGCCAAACTAGTTAATTAGGTAAAATTAAAACTTTTCAAAATCTATGACCTAAGAGACAAGCGTGATTACCCAACTTTGAAACGAATACAAAAACCCTTAAATATGTAATAGAAAGTTAAATATAATACGAAAGAGTAAAATGAGCAAACTTTAATATTTGAAATATTATTAAAAAAAATAAATAAATAAATATATACCTAGTTTAATTACCATGCATGAAGGCTTAAAATTCAAGCATGTTGCAACATATGCGAAATAGTAAACCTGCTGAAGAGTACAAAATAATCCTTCTAAATTAAACAATTAACAATACTTAATTAACACTTAAGATGGGTAGAGTTGCTTGTATATATATATATATAATAAGCTATAAGCTTGGAATTAGTTGCATTTTAAAACAACAATCTTTATATGCCTGAATAAATAATTAACACTTCTTTGGTGTGTTGAGCCCTACCCATTACTATTTACCCAATTTATTCACCAACTTCCACCCCCTCTTATATAATTTACCATTATTTAATTTTCCAACCATCATCCTCCAATATATATATATATATATATATTTCTCTCATAAATTTCTCTATTTTGATAATGTACATAAATATAACCCACTAAAAATACCAACAACTATATAATTATCTTTTTTTCAAATAATTAATTATCTTTTTTCAAATAATTTTAAGTTAATATATTTAGCTATAATTCTTACTAAAAAACAATATAAATCAAGATATTTAGATAATAACCTACTATATATTAGGCTAAACAAATAAAATATAAAATCAATGTCAGTTACACAATAAATGAATACAAATTCATAGAGAAATCGAAATACTGTGGATACAACAACTCTGCATTAGAGCATTAAAGGTAAATTATAAATGGGATGTTAGACATTTGATAAAAGTTAAAATTTACTGTTTATGATTTAAAAATCTAGATTTTTTAATCTCTATGATCTTGGAGAAATATAGAATTTAGTCTATATGATTTGAAAAAAATATAACATAGTTGTGACAACCTAGCCTTTAACCGTAAGGTTAATTTGAAGTGTTAGAACAATGCATGAAAAATCATTATAAATTTTAGTAAAGTTTTCCCTAAAATAGAACTAGATATTTGAAAACTTTAACAGACATCCAAAAAGAAGTTTTAACACACAGTTTAAAACCACGAGTCGAGCGCTCGATTAAAAACAATATACATGTGCCTGCACAATACTGTACAAAATAGTGCATGATTATGTGTCTATACAAAAGAATAAGAGACTCGACACATGTCCACTACTTAGTCCTTCTCTTCCGGTTGCCTAGCAGCCTCGATCAATCGTCCTGGTATAAACTTGTACCTTTGGATGGAAGTCACAATCAACATAAAATGAAAGGTGAGTCGTGAGACACAGTAGGAGAACCTCGCACAGGACATACATGTATATATAGAAAAAACTAGCATGTAATAATAAATAAATCTCTGAAAACTCGCAACAAACAAAAGGAAAACATCACTTACAACTCCAAGAAACTCGTATCACCAAGCTATTGACAGTTCTCGTGGAGGTGTCTCTCTGGACAATGTTGCGAGGCTCGAAAGGCTACTACCCGAACTCTCCTGGATACGATAGAGTCTCTAGATGCAAGTGCTATCCACTAAAATTACCCAGGCTAAACACATTTGGTGCAACTATTTTCAAAATTTTCAATTTTACCTTTGCAAAATTGTTTGAATACTATTAGTGAACTGATTGATGACTCCTGCGAATTGATTAAGTTTTACTCTTGTTCACGGCAACTGATTGATGACTAAATTTTTCAAAAATTATCGCATTTCTCCACCATTACAACAAACTGGAGTATTTTTCTTTGAAGGTTTCTCTTTGTTTTTGTTTATTTGTTTGTCTTCTCCCCCTCTTCTTCCTCTCGTTTTTTCTTTCTTCGATGATTTCTCTTTGTTTTTTCTTTCTTTGATATACCTTCTAATCTAATATTAACCTTCTTCTCTTCATTCAATAAAAATTCATCATTTTCCAAAAAAAAAAAACTGATGTCAACTAAAGTAGTGATTGAAGACTATCAATAGAGCTAATGATTGAATACTATCAACTAAAGCTGAACTAGTAATTGAAAATTATCGGCTGAATTGATTGAAATCTGTCAACTGAACTCAAAAACATTTTTTTCATTTACATACACCGTTTTTTTTTTTTTTTTTTTTTTTTGCGCAAAGTTATGTAATTAGTATTATATCCATTTATTTTGGTATAATCCCAACTAAAAAAAAAAAAAAAAAAAATCAAACGAGATCTATTTCTTTAAGAAAATCATAAACGTTCAAACAAGATCTCGAGTTAACTGGTTTTTTTTTTTTTTTCTTCTAAATTTTATTATCATTATTTATTTATTTAAAGAATACGATATTTCTAGGATGTCTTTCTTGACTCCTCCAAACTTTTCATACCTTTGCAATAGTTCACATCTGCTTCCAAAATAAAAGTTAATACATTTTCGGATCTTGAAAACCTGATGCAAAAAAGAAGATAAGAAAAGGAAAAAAAAAAAATTACTTAAGCACACGAAAGTACCTCAAAGATTTTAAACATGCGTCTTCGAAAACAAATATGAAAGAGTAAGTGAGATATTGGCGCGGCTCAATCAAACAAACGTTTAAGCTTTATACTCGCGGCACACGTAAAGGTTCACAAGCGCGTTGCGATTGTAGATACTCGATCTGAGTGAACTGGGCCAATATCACAAAAACTATTTCAAGATAAACTATAACACAAAATCTTGATCTGACTAATTTTAAGAAGAAAAAGAAAAAAAATGAAAGAAAGGAGGTTTGAAATGAATGGAATTATTTGTTGGGGGTGAGGGAATTAATTATATGAGCTAGAAAATTAGATGAAAGGGAGGGCACATTGAATGCAACGGGCAACCAATACACCCACCAAAAGGACCAATGCATTCAATGAGGATATGTGAACAAGGTTGTGCAGCCATGGATGTTATTCCCACACACACACACACAAACACCATAATCTCACATTAGCTATAAAATTAGAGATATCCATGAGGCGGGACAAGTACCGAAAAAGTTTTACCTTCCACATTTCTTCTACTAATCATATCAATTCACATAAATTGGCTTTGTTTTTTGTCATTAGTACTCAAAATGCCTCATATCATGGAGGGGTTGTCCCCTCCTTATATACCCAAACTCTTTCCTCTAACATAGCGATGTGAGATTTTGTTTGCCATGCAGTATATCAACAATCCTCCCCTCAAACAAAGTACACCTCAAACCTGGTACTCTTTATTTTAGATCACGAATTCTGGCCTGCAATTTTGCAACCAGGGATCTGGCGGAATTCACCACCTAAAATTCGTGTTCACTTAAAATTATTTTCTATTTAATTTTTTTTCCACTCATTTTCTATTCTAAAAATTTTTAAAAAAATTTCATCTTAATTCAATCCACTAAATTTTAGATAAAATTTTCGAAATTAAAAGAAACGTTGATTAGTTTCAATAGTTTAGTAAATATAAATCAAAAAGTTGAATATCTGTGGTAAATTCTCTATTTATTAAAATAATGGCAACATTTGTTATTTTTTTATTTTTATTTTTTGAAAATTATTTATAATTATTTTTTAAATTTAACTAGTTTAATAAAATTTTGAATAAGATATAATAATTTTATAAATGAATACAATATACAATAATTATAATTAAAAAAAAAAATAAGCATCTATTCTCAATCTTCAATTAACTTCAAACCTCTAATAATTCAATTCATAACTTTTTGAAGATTTAAAAAAATTTCTTCTGATCATGATCCCAACCTATTATAACTTGTATTTTAATAAAATTGTACGTATTTACAATGAGAGGCCAATTGTGCATTTATTGAATTTCACAAATGTTATATAATTTTCCCTTTGTTTGTATAGTGATAGGAGTAGGACGATTGTTTTAAATTTGACCTAATTCATTTAAGGGTGAGGGAACATTAATACAGTGTCTTACATTAATATATTACAAGAAAAGTGTTTTTTTTTTAAAGGATAGCATTAATAATTAAATTAAAAAACCATTACAATATAACCTTCGTAAGAGAATGATCGTACATGGAAATGTTGTCCTAATAAAATCAATAGCTCCAAACCACATCTTAAAAGATCCGATCACTAAAAAGAGAATTGTAGATACAAATAGTATTAATTAAAGAAGAGTTAAAGTAGACCTCGGCCTTAACAATCAAGGAATTAAGAAATTTCGGAGAAGAACGAATTGAAATCGTCAAAATTTTCAAGGTAGACTTCTAATGAATTTTGAAAGGTAATTTATGGAACTTAACTACTAATAAGGTGCACGACCTCGCCAAAGTAAAAAAAAAAGTTTTACCGTAAACTCAATTCCATGAAAGTAAAATAAAACTTAAATTTACCTGTCAAAATAACATTATTTATATGAATAAATAAAAATAGTTGAACTACATTAGTATATATTCAAGAATCATAAAATTATAGGTTTCAATAATTGGTAATCTCTTAAAAAAAAAAAAAAAAAATATATATATATATATATATATATATTCATATGGCATTATGTACATAGTAAAAAAACAAACAAACAATTAGCCATATCATTTGTATTTGTTGCTGCGAACTGCAATGCGAAGGGGCGGAGCCATAAATGGCAATGGACCGACAAGGAAAGGAAAGTAAAGATTTGAACAAGCGCGCTCAGTGGCTTTCTTTCCGGCAAGGTAATTTTCCTATTTCGTATCGGAATTTTTAGCATATTAAAACTGCCTCTGGAAAGATAATGGTAGATGGTATTTCTCTCTCGATGTCGCTTCTTATTTCTGTTCCCCACCAAAAAATCTGTCCGCCTTTTCCAGGATTCTTCAATTGTCAACAATTTCTCCACCCAATCAAGAACTCAATACCCTTTTCATCTTATCCATCAATGTCCAACTCCACAGGCGCTCGTTTCAGCGCTAGTGATGGCTGTAAACTCTTGCTCTTCCGTTTACAATTGCCGGGCAATCCATGCCCGAGTAATCAAATCCTTGCTTTATAGACATGGGTTTATTGGGGATCAGCTGGTCTCTTGTTATAACAAATTGGGTTTTGCTGAAGATGCACATAAGCTGTTTGATGAAATGCCCGAGAAGGATTTGGTTTCTTGGAACTCACTGATTTCTGGGTTTTCTCGGGGAAGGTGTCTTCATAAGACCCTCAAAGCATTTTATAAGTTGAAGTTTGAAATGTCTGTTAAACCCAATGAGATCACCATTCTATCGATGATATCGGCTTGCAACGAAGCTCTAGATGCAGGGAAGTATATTCATGGCTTTGTGATTAAAGTTGGTGTTTCTTTTGAAGTTAAGGTCGTTAACTCTCTCATTAATATGTATGGGAAGTCTGGAGATTTAACATCAGCTTGTAGATTGTTTGAGGTCATTCCAGACCCAAATACAGTATCATGGAATTCAATCATTGCTGCTCAAGTTACTAATGGCTGCGCAGGACAAGGAATTGACCGTTTTAATAAGATGAGAAGGTTTAGAATTGAGCCGGATGAAGGAACTATCCTGGCAGTACTTCAAGCTTGCGTGCATATGGGATTAGGAAAATTAGTAGAAAGCATTCATGGTTTGATCTTGTGCTCTGGTTTAAGCGCAGAAATCACTATAGCAACTGCACTTTTAGACTTGTACGCTAAATTGGGAAGATTAAATGCTTCATTTGATGTTTTTAGGGAAATGGATTGTGCAGATAGAGTTGCTTGGACAGCTATGCTTGCAGGATATGCAGCTCACGGATTGGGTAGGGAAGCAATCGAGCTTTTCAAGAGCATGGCCGAGGTCGGTTTAGAGCCGGATCATGTAACTTTTACTCATTTGCTTAGTGCATGTAGTCATTCAGGGCTAGTCAGAGAGGGGAAAAGTTACTTCAATATGATGTCTGAAGTATATGGAATTGATCCAAGGATAGATCATTATTCATGTATGGTCGATCTACTCGGCCGATGCGGACTTTTGAACGATGCTTATGAGGTTATACAAAACATGCCTATGAAGCCCAATGCTGGTGTGTTGGGTGCTCTTCTTGGTGCTTGTAAAGTCTATGGTAACATTGACCTTGGTAAGGAAATTGCAGAGAATTTAATTAACTTGGAACCTCTTGACCCTAGAAATTATATCATGTTATCAAATATGTATTCTGCATCTCGTTCTTGGAAGGATGCAGCCAAAGTTAGGGCCTTGCTAAACGAGAGAGGTCTAAAAAGAACTCCAGGGTACAGCTCCATCGAGTATGGAAACAAGATCCACCGCTTCTTCGTGGGCGATCGGTCTCACCCTGCAACGGAGATGATCTATTCCAAACTCGAGGAATTACTCGGAAAACTAAGAAAGGGAGGATACAGTTCGAAAACGGAATATGTTCTTCAAGACGTTGAGGAGGAAGTTAAGGAGGATATGATAAACAAACACAGTGAGAAGTTAGCCATTGCTTTTGGGCTGTTGGTGAGTAAAGAAGGAGCACCTTTGATCATAACAAAGAATCTTAGAATTTGTGGAGATTGTCATAGCACTGCAAAGCTCATATCATTGATCGAGAAGCGTACCATTATTATCCGAGATCCGAAACGCTTTCATCACTTCTCTGATGGATTCTGTTCTTGTGGAGATTACTGGTAAGTCTTTTCACTGCTTCATAATGGTGCTAATGCTTATTTATACAACAGATATGTAGCTAAGCTACATACATTATTAACTTTATAGCTTGGTTGAGCTTGTGTATTAATTTAATTCTGTTTTTGATCTGCTGTATAAAAGCTTGATTTAGGCTTTCGTTTGTGTTGTTCCTTATTTCATAAAAATAAGTTATGAATTATGATCCTGTCTGGCAGATAGGTGGGATTTATAACCATTTGATTTTCGCTTTGGTATTTGAAATTTAAACTTGCATTTTACTCTAATTCTCTACCCTATGTTTTCATCAAAATTTTGAAATCTATTTTTTAATAGTTTTCAAATTTTGATTTGATTTTTAAAAAACAGGATATTTGAAGATAGGTAATGGAAATTATGAGTTGAAATAATCTTTATAGAATTAAATTTCAAAAACAAAAAACAAACGGTTGTAAATTACCATTCTTTTTTGTTTTTCTAAACTGCCGTATTTTCAACTTATTAAAAATATACATTATGAATTCAATTTTTTTTTAATATTATGAAGGATTTGGGAGATTTGGAAGGGGTATTTAAAGAAGATTTAGAAATTAGTATTTACTAAATACTCTTCAAAAAACTACATCCAAATGAGTTTTTGACTGCAATCATTGCTTTTAAATATTCAAAATAAAATTTTATTTTAAATATTCTTGAAAACTACATTCAAATAAGTTTTTGATTGTAATCATTACTTTTAAATACTCAAAATCTAATCTCATTCTAAATACTTTTAAAAACTACATCCGAACATTCATTTGATTGCAATAATTACTAATTATTATTTTTAAATACTTAACAAAAATATGTATTCTAAATACTAAGTGTTTTTATTGTAATCGTTATTTTTAAATACTCAAAATAAAATCTCTTTGTTATTTTATTTTTATTTGTCATATAAAGATAAATAAAAAGTAAAAGCGAAAAGTATTGCAGCTTGGAGCAGAAAAGTATTTTTATTTAGTTATATATTTATGTACAAAAATGATATATCGTTCTTTCTTATAATTTGAGAAACTAAATAGATATTTAATACTGAATGATTTGAATTGTAAACAAATTTTGGATGTAGCTCAAATGGTAGAGCGCTCGCTTTGCATGCGAGAGGTACAGGGTTCGATCCCCTGCATCTCCAATCAATATTTTGATTTTTTTTTTTTTTTTTTAATTTACATTTCCGGATCACAATTATATTCACTCACAAGGTAAAATGCTGTTTTTGTTAGATTAGTGTATGAGAATTGGAATTAGATTCATTGTTATTGTTAATGTATTATGTAATATTGTAAGCCTAATCAATAATCTATTACTTTCCAAGACATTTGATGGAAGCTTTGGAACTTTTTCAAGATCAAGACTAATATGAACCAAGCTTACTTGAACCAAATTAATTCATCACATTATTCTATGGATAATTTTAAATTATATCAACCAACATTAAATTTTATTAACCAACATAAATTTGAATTTTCTTTAGTATTTATTTATTTGGAAGCTATTTTTTCAAATTTTGATTTGGTTTTTAACAACATCAATAAGATGCAAATATCAAAATAATGAAAATTAATATTTATAGGTTTAAACTTCAAAAAAAAAAAAAAAAAAAAAATTAAATGGTTATGGAGAGCTTAAATTAGTAGTAAAATTGAAATTTGTTCTCCAAAGAAAATGTTTAGCCATGGCGGGTCAGAAGGGAAGGGGAATGGGGATAAATGGAGTAAAGTTATAATAAATTATTGATTTATATTATATAGAGGTAAATTGGTTGGCCAAATATCGGTTTCGAATTCATGACGTGAGTGTTGAACGCTACCAACAATGAAACCAATGCAACAGTTTCGATAACATGTTTTCTTTTTTGGTAAGCAATTAGAAACAAATTTCAAACCTTATAATCAAATAGCGTTCAAAATTTCACATAAAAATATGAGAAGTCCTCAAATAATTATTTTTAAAAATTGAAATTCATTTCTGGATAAATAAAAAGACACACAAAATATGTTATTGAACTGGGCCACTGGAAGAAGCCCGTTTTCCTTTCGGTCTTGTACAATTGGGCCGGCCTGCAAATCTTGCAAGATAAAAGTTAAACTAATAGAAATTTAGAGTTTGGAAAAGCAATTAATCCCTTAATATTGTCACCAAAAGTTGTTCCTCCAACCAACTTCATTTCTTGCGTCCTGTCTCTACTAACATAGATAAAGCAAGTGTATGGGACTAGCTAGCTTGCACCAACCAACATTATAATTGTTATGAATTATTATGTGTTCCATTTGAGCAACAAAAAAGGAAAACATGCTCAAATGATACGTGTGCTGTATTGTAAGAACGATACTTAATCTAATATAACATGTATTCGTAAACCAAATTTAATTTGAATCTTAGTTTAAAACTTTTATATGAAGTGAAA
>JBBMEG010010253.1:0-32436 GCA_037832605.1 Cyclanthera cordifolia
AAAGCCCTTTAGTGTCGGTTCTTTCTGTGTGACACTAAAGATGTTTGGTGACGGATTTTGCCCGTCACCAAAAGTGATCGTCACTAAATGTCTTTAATGACATTCGTATTAATGACGGTCGTTTGACCGACACCTAATATATTTAGTGTCGGCATATGTCCGTCACTAAAAGTCCGGTTTCTACTAGTGTCTAACCAACTAAGCTATGAAAGATTCATAATAATTAGGACAAGAAGTAAAAATTAGTCGAAATGACAAACAAACGAAAATTACAATTGCTAAAAAGAAAAATAGTAAGCATGACTATGTTTGAAATTAAAATTGTTAAAACTTTGCTTTCATTACAAATCGAAGAACTAAAGGCCTCCTACTTACTATTACTAAACATGTGCTCTAACCAACTTAGCTATTAAAGCATTGACAAATTTAGGACAAGAAGTAAAAACTAGTAGAGATGGCAAACAAATGAAAATTGCATAAGCAATGTTGACTAATTTTATTGTTTGTATCAAATTAAAATTGTTTAAACTTTGCTTTCATTGAGAGTTGAACTCAAGACCTCCCGCTTACTAAACGGGTGCTCTAACCAACTGAGCTATGAAAGCTTCATAATTATTAGGACAATAAGCAAAAATTAGTCGAAATGACAAACAAATGAAAATTATAATTGCTAAAAGAAAAACAGTAAGCATGAGTATGTTTGAAATTAAAATTGTTAAAACCTTGTTTTCAATAGAGTCGAAGATCTAAAGGGCCTATTTACTAGACATAAAACTTGGTTTTCATTGAGAGTTGAACTCAAGACCTTCCACTTATTAAATGAGTGCTCTAATTAACTGGACTATGAAAGCTCCATAGTAATTAAAACAAGAAGCAAAGATTAGTGGAGATGACAAACTAAAATTATAATTGCTAAAAGAAAAACAGTAAGCATGACTAATTTAGTTGTTTGTATTCAAATTAAAATTGTACAGCAAGAAGCAAAACTAGTCCACATGGCAATAAGATAAATGAAAATTGCAATTACTAAAAGGAAAAAAAAAAGTAAAAAACAATTTAAGCGATTCCCTTAAAACGACATACATCCACTAAGAAATGAGAGAGAACTATTACTTCAGAGAGTGAACAATATAAATATTGTTTATTATATTGAATAAAAGTTATTATGTTCTAAGGCATAAAAGTTGTTATGATTTTTAAATATCAAACGGGTTGTTAGTGTGTTGACTAATATACCGTTTGTATTCAAATTCAATTCTACGATAATAAGTTTGAACTTTAAAATTGAGATTGACTCTCATCATATTTAATCTAATCATATTTAAAATAATAGTATTTATAGTTCTTTGCATAAATAGTCAAATGAGGAGAAATTATTACAAACCTAGTCAAATTTACAAAGAATAGCAAATGTATTCAAAATATTACTAATTAATCAATTTTTTCCGATTTCTTTAGAAGGAAAATAAAGAAAAAAAAAAACTAGAATCTCTTGATTTTTTCAATAGACGTTTTGTATTCCCATCATTCTAAATTTTTGTGTAAAAAAGATATAAACATCCTACATAGAGAGCATTACTACTTTCATATAAATTAGCGATGGTGGTGTTAAACTAAAATAACATCAAACAATGAAATCACTACGCCACCCTTTTGATTATAAAATTGATACTTTCATTAATTGATACAACAAAGAGGACACTGATTATTATAAACCGACATATACATTACCGTCCAAACGAAAGATGAGAGAGAAAAAGGAATAGAGAAACTTTTCCTCGTTTTTAAGCATTTAGAAGTTTGAAACTCCATATAGAATTCAAAAATGTTGAAAACTTTCCAAATTTCTAAGATTTCTTAATTTTGAAGTCCAAAATCACTTCAAGGTCAAACAATTCCATAAAAAAGCAACCAAATACTAAGAATGCACATTTATTTTTCGATTCAAAATTGCCACTCCAAAAACAGACAGCCAACTATATAGAACACGCATCATATTCTTCAAATCAAGAACATATATTTAGAGAGAAATAATTAGAGGAACAAATTATAGATTGAATCCCACATTCCCACCTATTCGGTCAGACATGTTCAAGAATATCTAAATGTGATTATAACAAATCACTAAAAGCGAAAGCAAATAAAAATGAATAGAGTATACCTCCCGCCATTATTTATGGTAACCGAATTGAAAGAGACAATCACCAATAAATGCAAAGCTACAACGATTAGCTCCAGGTGGCAGCAACAAAAATGACAATGCAAAGCTTTTGGATCTTCTACACTCTCACTCTTTCCAACACAATGTTGTGGTTCTTCTATGAAGAGTAGGTATAAGGACCAAAAATTAATCGTAAGAAAAACAAAAGAGATTTGTAACAAATTCTTTTTGTATCTACCAATTAATGTATTTTTTGTATCTACCATTAATAGAATACTTACTTAATGAGAAATAATAAATAATTAAATAAATAAATATATATATATATATATATATATATATATATATATCCCAACATTCTCCCACCTGATATACGACCACTCCACCTGATATACGACCACTCCACCAAGTTCTCTAAAAGCGAGTATTATCTTCCATATATCACAATGCATCGTGTTTCTCAATATAACCCACATACTTTAATGAATAAACTCTATGTTTATTCGAGGTTCATATTGAAGTAATATTTTCTTTGAAGATGTATGTGCACTAATTGAATGAGAAAATATAGATGAATAAGAGTTTCAATAGAATACTGAATGTACGTACAATAAAAAAATTGCATAGAGGAACCACGTCTCATTCTGATTACATGTCTTTAGTCAATGGATCAGCAATCATCAACTTAGTGCTAATGTGTTCAATGACCACTTTATTATCTTGAACACGTTCTCTTCAATCACACACCATGTGAGGTAGCTTCAAAACATGATACAAACTCAACCTCCATAGTGGAAGTAGCAGTCAAGGTTTGGCTTCATGCTTCACCAAGATATAGCTCCACCGGCAAGCATGAAAATATAACCGGACGTTGATTTGTGGGAATTAACACAACTAGCTAAGTCTGAATTAGAGTAGCCAATCACTTCCAACTTGTCAGTTTGTCTATACATGAGCATATAATCATTTGTTCCTTGAAGATATCCCATAACTTTCTTTTGCAGCTTTCCATTGGTCAACACCTGGGTTACTCTGAAATCTTTCTAACATCCCGACAACAAATACAATGTCAAGTCTTGTGCAGACCTGAGCATACATCAGGCTTCCAACTGCTGAAGCATATGGGATGTTATTCATCTATTCCCGTTCAAGCTCATTTTTAGGACACTGCATAAGGCTAAATTTATCACCTTTCACTATGAGTGCTACACTCGGTGAACAAACCTTCATTTGAAATCTCTCTAAAACCTTGTTTATATAGGTCTCTTGAGACAAACCCAAATTGTCTCAAGATCTTTCTCTGTGGATCTTAACACCAATGACATATTATGTCTTACTCATATCCTTCATATCAAAGTTCTTTTAGAGAAATTGTTTCACTTGATGTAGTAAACCATTATCATTGGTTGCAAGCAAAATATCATCCATATATAAAACAAGAAAACATATCTTACTCCCACTGACTTTATGGTATAAGTTAGAAAATATTGGCCTAGACTTTAATTTAGTTTTAATTAAACATCAAGTTTTATTTACATCAATTGTTTAATACATAGATAATAAGGATTAATTTAGTTTAGTTAAATAACTAATTAGTTTGGGTAAATTGATTAGCTAGGAAGTTTTAAAACTAACTAGAATTTATCCTATGTTGCCAAGACTATGTTTTACATAGTACTAATTTTTAGGATTATAAATAAGTGTAACAACCCGATACATAACCGTTAGGTTATAGCACGGAAGTTACTAATGCATGAAAATTTTAGAGAAAATTTTGGAAGAGTTTCCCCAAAAATATGGGAAACTCATACCTCCAAAACATGTAAAACAGAACCTGTACATTTCAAAATGCATTTAAAACGACCCTGCAAGTTCCAAAAAACTAGTTATCCTATCCAGGCAGTCAACAATTTGAACATAATTTAAATCTCGAGATCTCGGTTCCAAAGCTAACATTTTAAAACGAATTTATTACAACAGTTCGTGCATGAAGATATGCAGTAAGACTAAACTACGAAAAAGTGACACCAACGATGCCAGTGACACGTCCCCACTAGATCTATCCTCAGATATCGGTCATACATCCTGGTGCATACCTGCAACTATGGTTTTGAATCCATAGCCAACATAAAACGAAGGGGTGAGTTTTTGAAAACTGAGTAAGAAACCTCGCACGGGGTGCACACAACATATAGAACAAGACATGCGTAAATCAAAAGTCTATGAAAATCATAACAAACGAAGGGAAAACATCCCAACTCCCGAGAGCTTGAGTCACCTGGTCCAATGACCCTGAGACTGTTCTCGAGGAAGGGCCTCACTGGCCAATGCCGTGAGACATGAAAAACCACTACCCGAACTCTCCCGAGTACGGTAGAGTGCCTAGGGGCAAAGGTTAACCACTGGAGTCGCTCAGGCTATCCTGGGCCCCTCCGGCACGGTGGAGTCAATCCCGAACACATCAAGTACCACGCACGGTGCCGAGCCGAGAGCGATCCAACCTACTAGCGCGACGCTCACTTATGCCTAAGCAAATTCGGCTGCTCACTACCTAGCAAATTCCCGCTCCAACTCTTGCGATGAGGGATAACCGGCCGATGCCTGATCCCCACTATCGCACCATGTACGCCTTAGACCAATCAGCTAGGTTACACGTATGGACGACCAGGTTCCCAACCGATGCCAAATTCCTGAGTGCAGACTATCGACCCTATGGTCAGTCCCACCACACTTCGGGTCGATGTAGCGATCACCGCCCTAATAACGTGCGAAGCCTCTTACAATAGTAGCCTCTATCCGTCAGAGAACGATGGCCGCGTCCAGCCGTACACCCCTATGGGCCGCCCCCTGATGTGTCACGCAAACAATAGACCTTATGGTCTACTGCAACCACCCTATGGCGGGGAGGAGACGTGCCTAAATCGCGTGGCTGACACGCTCACTCCATCAAGGAAAGTGACTCGAGCAAGCAACAATTAATTTCTGAACTAGACACTTACGAAGAAGTCATGCATCACTACCTAAAGTATTTCTACACATTATCGATGAAGTAACTACGAACAACAACATCATATGATCAATATTTAGCCTACCAGACCACATACCACATGCTTTCAAATTCAATAAGTAAATAACGAGCAGCAACCAACATATAATCCATGTTCTAGCCTACCAGATCACAGACCACATGCTTTCAAATTCAATAAAGAAATATCGAGCAATAAAGTTGTAACAACACATAAACAAACCAACCAAGCAAGAATACAACTACTTATGCACCCGTTAGAGTCCCTTACACTAGGATTCGTCTAGAACCAGCTAAAAACGAGACTTGAGTCCAAACGACCGTTCTAGGCAAGCCCCTCCCAAACCTACAAGTGAATAAAAAGTACAAGTAAGTAATCAAGAACATAAATACACAAGAAGAACTTAAGGGATTCGAAGGTTTTGCAACACTTACACTACCCGAGCTACCAACCTCGAAATCAACCCGACAAAAGCTTTCACTCCAGCTTCAACCAAGCAACAAGACAGTTTCTCCTAGAATAAGTTGAGCATTTTAGGTAAGCACACAAACCAACAACCACACACAGATACACACACAAGCATACTTCTCAGCATAAACCGAAGGAAGGCACTCCCATGAATTCAAAGCTCAACCTAAATACATCATCACAATAATCTCGGCCAACCTCCCAACTGCAACCAATCAATTTACTAAACTAAAAGGTTTCACTGCTTGACCAACCCACACAAACAAGAGTTAAGTCAAACGATATCCATTCCATGGTCAACATGCCCTACTAGATGAGATTGAAGTCACAACAGTCTAAACTACACTCAAAATTAATACAAATCCAAGGAAACAACCCCTTTATAACCAGACTCATGTTATTCTACAAGGCTTGCTAATGCTCAACCAAAACCTTCAACTTAACTATGTAACTAGTCAACAACTTAGTTCCAACCTAGATGAGACCATTACTAACAAGCATCACAAAGCCACAACTCATCATTTGAAGTACATTTGAATAGTAGTTGGAAGAACTTTCTAAGACAAAAGTGTCCTACCAACACAAACCTTGCATCTTCTTTGTCGTCACACCAATAACACCCTAACGAATAGCTAGCTTCTGAGTTTGCCTTTCATAACCTTAATAAACAGTCGCTTTGTGGCCAAGACGTCAATGCACGAGTTCGGCCAAAGCGAAAAAAAACAAGCTTGATAAATAACCCCAAAATCTGCTTCAATTGACCAATAATCCAAACGAACTCACGAAATTTCATCGTTGATTTGAGCAATCTCGTGATTAATAAAAGGAAACGAAGAAAACGATAAAAAAGAAGGAGAAGAGGGTTAAAAGAATGCCTTATTTGGTTTGGGGAAGGACGAAATTGATGGTGAAATCGTAAGGGAAGGAGATGAAATAGAAGGGGAAAATTGCAGTAAGCAGAGGGAAGAAATTGTGAGGGAAAAATCGCAGAAGAAGGGGAAATTGCGTGAGAGAATAAGAGGAAAAAAGAGAAGAAATTAGGGTTTAATTTTTAGGTAATTGCAATTAGATCTTTCGCGTGTTTATCTTATAAATAGGTAACCTTAAATTCATAATAAACTGCGGTTAGTGGAGTTGGTAAAATAGGTAGCTGCTTTAAGCTAAAAGGTTGGTTGAGAAAATAAAGGAAGTTTGAAGGGGTATTTTGGTAAAACCCATTTTGTGATAGGGTTTGGAGGGAAGGAAAAACAATTCCTCTCCCATTTTGAAGCTGCCAACATTAAATGACTTTTTATTAGAAGTGGTAACTCGACGACCCGAACTAACACAACCAAATTTAATTCTAAAACACATAGGATTATACGGGTTGATGGATTCACCAACTCGAAATTTTGGATTGGTCCAAAAAATCTCAACTCAACTTTATATGTATTAAAAAAAAGTAAAATATATAAATACATAAAATAAATGATGACATAAATATATTAAGAAATTAATTTCAACATCACATTTACCATTCAATTAATTAAATAACTAATATTAACACATAAAAGTAATTCATAAGATTTTTGAAACTTTAATTTTTAAAGTTCAGGAACATTTTAGAAACCAAACCTCAACAGTTTTCATCCAAATTTAATTGCAGAGGTACTTCTGAAATATTTTGTAAAGCTTAGGGATATTTGTGGAACGGTTAAAAGTTCGGAGGAAAAAACCCCTAAAGTATAGAGGTATGTTTGATAACTTAGCCAAATATTATTTAAGTGTTTAGTATGCATATATAATGGTATAAATTGAAGTTGATCGTTAATATATATAATTATTATGTTGAATGTTATAAAAATAAACAGCAGATAATACATAAATATAGTTAAATTAAAAACAAAAACAACCACCCAATAACTCAATCAAAAGCCAACACAAAATATATGGGTTGAGTACTCAATCAATGTACATCATAATTTTGATCAGATTCTTAAAGTAAATACTTGTCTACATTGATATAGATTGATTTTTTTTTTTTTTTTAATCTCCCAATTTAATTTGAACAGTTATACCCGAACTAATCCAATCCGAAAAATAGGTTGAGTAGAGCTAAAATTGACCAAAACCAAAATTTTGATTTGCTAGATAGGTTTGAAATAAAATCAAAACCAAAGTTTTGGAGATGGATTGAGTGAGTTTTCAAATGCATTAATCAAATGTGAGTTCTGTTGAACCAAAATTCAAAATTTAAATAACCATGCCTAATAAGAAATCAGTAATGAAGGTAAAAAAAAAAAAAAAAAAATCTCTATCTCCATTCACTACGAGAAATTTCCTTAAAGGCGACAACGGCAACGACGACGGAGACAAAATTCGTCGCCGTTGCTTACACAAAAAGCGACAGAAAACGAATCTGTCGCCTTCGCTAGTGGCAGAGGCGATGGCTAAGCTTCTTTCGTCGCTTTTGATGTAACTCAATTTTCTGAAATGAGCAATGGCAACGGAGACAGAGTTTCCGTCGCCAAAGTCCAATCATTTCCCCTCAAAAACCAATTTTGGGCGGAAAAATCATTGGGCTTCGACGACGTCTTTGCTTTCTTCGTTGCTGAAGCCCAAAAAAATATTTTTTAGGGAGCAAAGGAGACGAAGCTTAATTCCATCGCCTTTGCTCCCGATTACAGAATTCGCAATGTTTTCCCCATTTTCACCGTTTCTTCTTTCATTTTCTCCCAAAACCTCTCAAAAAACTCCTCCTCTTCGCCACCTCTTTGACCGGAATCCTCCACCACTCTTCCAAAAGGTAAGATTACGTGTTTATTTCGTTTAAAGTTTCCTTAAATTCGTTTGAAATTACATGTTATGTGTTTAGTATGTTTAGATTTTGAATGAAATTAGCTTCATTACTTAGAAATTAGGTTTTGGTTTATAGTTTTTGGATTTAGGCTTTAGGTTTCCCTTTTAGTTTAGATTTTAGAATTAAGTTTTGGTTTTTAGAATTAAGTTTAGTTTTTAGGGTTTTTTTTTTTTGAATTGATTTTTAGGATTAGATTTTCGTTTATAGTTTTTAGAATTATGGTTTACGTTTTGTTTTAGTTTAGTTATTAGAATTAGGTTTATAGTTTATTAAATTTAGTTTTTGTTTAGGAATTGGTATTTAGGATTAGACTTTAGGTTTTGTTGTAGTTTAGTGGTTAGAATTAAGTTTTAGGATTAGATTTTCTTTTATAGTTTATGGAATTAGGCTTTAGGTTTTGTTTTAGTTTAGTTGTTAGAATTAAGTTTTAGGATTAGATTTTCGTTTATAGTTTATAGAATTAAGCTTTAGGTTTTGTTGTTAGAATTAAGTTTTAGGATTAGATTTTCATTCATAGTTTATAGAATTAGACTTTATGTTTTGTTGTAGTTTAGTGGTTAGAATTAAGTTTTAGGATTAGATTTTCTTTTATAGTTTATGAAATTAGGCTTTAGGTTTTGTTTTAGTTTGGTTGTTAGAATTAAGTTTTAGGATTAGATTTTCGTTTATAGTTTATACAATTAGGCTTTAGGTTTTGTTGTTAGAATTAAGTTTTAGGATTAGATTTTCATTCATAGTTTATAGAATTAGGCTTTATGTTTTGTTTTAGTATAGTTGTTAGAATTAAATTTTATGATTTATTTTAGTTTAGTTGTTAGAATTAGGTTTTTGTTTATTGTTTTTTTAATTGGGTTTTAGGTTTTGTTGTGAGACCCCCTTGTGCACATCTACTCCTGCAGAAACAAGACAAGGGACTGCCCTTCTTCTTCTAACGGCTAGCTGGCAGTTATAGTCGTTAGCTACTTTAGTATTTATATGTCTTTGAATATTTTGTATGTATCTTTTGGAAAAGTTAAGGAGTTATAATTTGTCAAGATTAGGAGAGAACCACCCTCTCGAAAGGTGGAAGTCTACTGTAGTGAATCCTTTTGTAACTCCCGTGATCGACGACTCAATAGAATCTCAGAGGACTTTGGTACTTTTATTTGTGTTATTACTTTTGTTATTATTGTTTGGTTTGTGCAGGTATAGTTAGGATCCGAAGAGGGTCTTAACAAGTGGTATCAGACCAGGAATACTAGGGAGAACTCAGAGCCAATCCGCAAAGGAAAAGAAAGAAATGACGGAGACAGAGCAAACGTGGTCTGATAGGATACCGCGCCTAGAAAAAATGGTATTGGACTTAAGCCGAAGCATGGAACGACTTCTAGCGGAGATGAAAGATCAAAGACAACATAATGACGATAAGTTTAGTGAGCAAGAGCGCGCGCTAGGTAGTCTAGCAATGTCTAGACAAGCTGGAGAAAAACGAAAGGCGAGAACTCTCGGAGAAGAGTCGGCCAACGAACTATCCGAAGGACCGAACGCGGACTCATCGAGTGGAGAAACGTACGTTAGACAGAAATTTAAGAAGGTGGAAATCCTAGTATTTGACGGATCTGATCTAGAAGACTGGAACTTTCGAGCCAAAAGATACTTCGATATCCATGATCTTTCAGAAACAAAGAAGGTCGCGGTAACGACAATTAGTTTGGTGGGAATACCGCTACATTGGTTCAGATGGAAGGAGGCCATTGCTCCTTTCACTAGCTGGAAGGACTTAAAGAACAAGCTTTTCCTTCGCTTCCAACTAACGCAGGAGGGATCGGCGTGTGCAAGGTTCTTAGCAATCAAGCAGGAGGGGACAGTGGCCAAGTACCGTGCAGAGTTTGAAAATTTATCTGCCGCCTTAATTCCTGAGCTGTCATACGACGTCCTAGAAGGAACGTTCCTTAACGGACTACAAGAACATATCCATACAGAACTCCCCTCCTTCGAGCCCGTGGGCCTCGAACAGATCATGCGAGAAGCCTAAAGGATAGAGGATAAGCTACAAGCCCAAAAACGAGGACGTTTTAGCGGTAAGCCCTTTAATCCTCCCTTAATTAATACTAACACTAATCAATTTGCAGGTGGCCAAATCTTCAGTCGAAACAGACCCCCACGCGCCCTCGAGCCCAACCCCATCAGGACTGTTGCTCTCACATCAACCATTACACAGCCGAATAACCGTCGTGAGACACCATTCAGGAGACTGACTGACTCAGAATTGCAGAGTCGTAGAGAGAAGGGACTATGCTACCGTTGTGACGAAAAAATTCTCATAGGGCATAAGTGCAAAAGGAAAGAGTTGAGGATTCTGATTGTAAGTGACGAAGAACAAGAAGAGCCTTCCATAGTCAGCGACACAGGAGGTGAGACGATGGAGGATCTGGTGAAATTACGGAACTCTCTTTAAACACAGTGGTCGGGTTCTCCTCGCCAGGAACGATCAAACTTCGCGGCCAAATAAAGGAATCCGAGGTGATCATTCTGATCGACTGCGGCGCAACCCATAACTTCATGTCACCAAGGGTCATCAAACAGCTAAAGTTAGAAGTAACGGACACCCAAACTTTCGGGGTGGTGATTGGAACCGGAGACGCCGTCAAAGGACGAGGAATATGCAAATACGTCCGGTGTTTTGGGGGAAATAGAGGTGCAGGCCGACTTCCTTCCTCTGGAGTTGGGGAATATTGATGTCATATTAGGTATGGAGTGGCTTAGGACCCTGGGAGTCACCGAGGTGGATAGGAAAGCGCTCAGGTTAACTATAAACAATGGACCAGATAAACTAATCATCCAAGGCGATCCCACCCTTACCAGGAAGGAAACTTCATACAGACAAATGCAGCGTTCCTAGAGCGCGGGGGACCAAGGATTTCTAATCGAGCTTCGGATGCTACAATCAGACCCAAGTGAAGTACTCGACGTACCGCCAGACGACGTCCAAAGGTTGATTGAAGAGTATCAACTGGTCTTTGAAGAATTAGAAGGGATGCCACTAGGACGAGATACCGATCACAGGATCACCCTCAAGGATGAAACAGATCCAATCAACATTCGACCCTACCGTTACTCTGGATACCAAAAAAATGAGATCGAAAGAATGATTGAGGATATGCTCTGTGTCGGGACTATTCGACCCAGTACGAGCCCATATGCCAGCCCGGTGTTGTTAGTCAAAAAGAAGGATGGTGGATGGCGATTTTGCGTTGACTATCGTGCATTGAATAAAGCCATCATAGCCGACAAATTCCCAATTTCGGTGATCGAGGAACTCTTGGATGAATTACACGGAGCTAGGTATTTCACAAAGCTAGACCTCAAATCAGGATATCACCAAATTCGCATGCACCCATCAGACGTCGAGAAGACAGCTTTTCGGACTCACGAAGGACATTACGAATTTCAGGTAATGCCATTCGGATTAATGAACGCCCCAGCGACCTTCCAATCATTGATGAATAAGTTATTCAAACCGTACCTCAGGAAATTTGTGTTGGTGTTTTTCGATGATATATTAATCTACACCCCTGACTGGGAATTGCACTTGCAACATATCAGGTTAGTCTTTGAAACTCTTAAACAAAATTATCTAGTTGCAAACAAACAAAATGGAGGTTTGGTCAGACTCGAATCGAATACTTATGACACTGGGTGTCAGCGGAGGGGGTAACAGCTGATCGCGAAAAGGTTAGGGCTATGTTGGAATGGCCAACACTAGAGAACGTAAAAGAGCTCCGTGGATTCCTGGGATTGACAGGGTATTATCGATGTTTCGTAGCAGGATATGGTTCCCTGGCGGCCCCTTTAACCCAATTAACCAAAAGAGAGGCATTTTCTTGGGGTGATCAGGCTCAGGCAGCATTTGAACAGCTCAAACTAGCCATGACAACACTCTCGGTCCTGACACTGCCGGATTTCACAGAAGAATTTGTTGTCAAAATGGACGCGTCGGGAACAGGACTAGGAGCAGTCCTGATGCAAAAACAACAACCAATTGCCTTCTATAGCCACACTTTATGCCCTCGAGAAAAAACTAAGTCGGTTTACGAAAGGGAGTTAATGGCAGTGGTAATGGCGGTCCAGAGGTGGCGGTCTTATCTCATCGGTAGAAGGTTTATCGTAAGAACGGATCAACAAGCATTGAGACACTTAATAGAGCAGAAGGAAGTACAACCGGAGTTCCAGAAATGGTTGTACAAGTTGCTAGGATACAATTTTGAAATCCAATACCGACCTGGAGTGGAAAACAAAGCCGCCGACGCATTTTCCAGACGACGACAGGGAGTCCACCTAGCTGCGTTAACAGCCTTTTCAATAACAAATTTACTAGATCTTAACACCATCAACAGAGAAGTTGACGAAGACGTAACCTTGACCAAAATAAAGGACGACATCAAATTGGATCCTTCGACACACTCATAGTATTCACTTAAGCAGTGAGTGCTCCTGTACAAGGATAAGCTGGAATTATCCTCGCAATCCTCTTTGAAGGAAGCCATTTTTCACGCCTATCACAACTCTGTTTTAGGAGGTCACTCGGGGTTTCTGCACACGTACAAAAGGATTTCCAACGAGCAGCATTGGCAAGGGATGAAGGGAGAGAAAAGGCGTTATGTGGAAAGGTGTCGGACATGCCAGATGAACAAATCCTCAACCCTAGCACCCGCAGGACTTTTACAACCCCTCCCGGTACCTGAGCGTATATGGGAGGATATATCGATGGACTTTATTGAAGGACTCCCACGATTCCTAGGGTACGTAACAATTATGGTGGTCGTAGACAGGCTCAACAAATACGGGCATTTCGTCACCGTAAAACACCCGTTCACGGCAAAATCTATATGAAAAATTGATATATAAAGTTTGATTTGAGGTTTGGTGGAAGTCAGAGAGAAGTGGAGGAGAAGTTGAGCCTGAGTCATAGAGAGAGATTGTGATGTACTAAAAACAAATAAGAAGTTCAACTTCTGATCATCTTTCTTTTCTCTAAATCTAAGCATCCCCGTGAGAGTTTTAAAACATAGACATATGACTTTTATTCTTAGAAAGAAAATATATAAACCAACAAACCAAGCTATACACAGTCATTTCCCAAAGTGAAACCAACCTCTGGATTCTCCTCCAAAATCACAGCCTAGCCTCAATATCAAGTGTCAGGGACAACCCATAAAAATAACGAACACATCTCTACATGGCCAAAAAATTGGCATCCCTATTACAAAATCTACGATAGAAATAAATACTAGCAATGTCAAGATTACTACATAAATTCTTTGTTGGGTTTTTGACAAAATATTAGAAGAAAATTGTTTCACATCCAAAAGATGCAAGGAAGTGATGTGATTGAAGCACAATAAAAGGAGCATATAGCCTTGAATTCAAGGCATCCCAGCTGTCATAAGCATTTTAAGCTTGGTGTATTGACTCTTGTTAAATTCTTTTTGTATTCTCTAGTGGAGAGTGGGACAAAAAATGTGAGTGATATAAAGTTTTGAAGAGTGTTTATGTAGTTAGGATTGAGTGAGAGAAATTTGTGTGATTGTAGCAAGTTTTTACATAGTGGAATTTTTGTTATGCTTATTCTTATAGTGATTTGGGAAAGTCTTTCCAACATTCTTGATATCAGCAATAACATCTCCAAATTCGGGAAGATTCAATGAGCTTAATTCATCGTTTTTTTGGAGAGAAATGAGTGATTTTGGGGAATAAAGAAAGATAAATGAGAGGTATTTTGTGAATGGCCATTTTGTAATAAGAGTACCATGAAGGAAAAAAGTTTTATCGTCGTAGCTAATTTAAAAATAAATAAAGTGGGAGTTATGACAGTGGAAATGAAAGCCTCCATAGTTGTTGCATTAGTTTTCCCCCTAATTTTTTTCATTTCAAGGGGAAAACCAAAGAGCTACGACGACAGAGGATAGGCTTAGTCGATGAAGGTTAAATATTCTCCCATCCTCCCACTTTTTATTCATATTGAGGAAATTGAAAGGGTAATGCGATGGAACATTCTCTTTGTTGCCTTACCTAGTAAAGATCCGACCTAGGCTAGGGTCTCATCTAGACCTTCATCCAATATGTATGTGTAAACCAACCCTTAACATTTAAGACATGCTAAATAATTCATTTATTATGGTTAAAACCATAAAAATTGCTCAATAACACATAGTACCCAGTTCAAAACACAAAACATAGAAAAATCATAACACATGCTCAATAAGTAAAATAGTGCTGAATGGAAAAAAAAAATGAAGTAAGACTCATAGTAACAGGACTACTTTGTGGTTCCTCCAGCTCCAAATCAGACGTCCAGGTAAAACTCATGTATAGTTGTGGAAGCCGACGGAAGAAAAGTGTGAGTTCTTAAACTCAGTAAGGATCTCTAGCTCAAGATTATTTTATTGGCATAACTAAAAGAAAAATCCATTTAACAGCAAACAAAAGAATGAGGTTCTCTCTCTCTCTCTCTCAATTTTAGTGAGAGAATAACTCTCTGAGGGCTCTGGGTGAGCTCCGATGATAGCTCACTAGTAGGTGGGCACTATAGGTGCGATATTGGGCTCTGGCAGGCTTCCTTAGAATACCTAGTTGTGGGCAGTTCGAAGGCTCCAATGAAAGCGTTGATGAGGGAGATCGATATGAGTTTTTGGGTCTTCAATGGAGCACCTATGAAAGGTAGCTATGAAGATCGAATTGGAAAAGATGTTAGAGTTTTTTCAAAAACCCAGCAGAGTTCTCCTTAATACTGTGAAAAAACTCCTTAAAGGTAGCAGAATGATGATTTCATGGGGAAAAGAAGTTGAAATGAAGCTAGCGGAGATGGTGGAGGGGGTGGGATTTTAGTCATGGCCTCTCAATGGAGGAAAGTTTGCTATTGTAAAAAAGTTGGGAAAAAAATGTTAGACAAAGGTGGGTAAGAAAAAAGAGAAGGAAAGATTCAGCAGATCTTTAATAGGGCAAAGCTAGATGTTAAACTCACCATAATCTAGGTAGCTCTTGACAAGTTTCTTAGGGTGAAAACGACCATTTTTTGTCTCTTTTTGGTGTAGCTAAGGAATGTAGGGAAGGAAGTTAGAGGTTTGGCCTGCTTTTCCATCAGGGAGACGCCATGGTTGTGGCCTTCAAGGTTCATCGGAAGGAAGAAGAAAGATGCTATCAGGTGGGGGGGGGGGGGGGGGGTTCCCAAGGAGTGGGGGTTGTGCTGTCAGAAGTAATGAATTGTTATGTCACTTTCGTTGGGTTCAAGAAGTTGCATGGAAAAGTTGGTTTGTATGGGGGTAGGAGTCATTGTGCAGTCAGCATGAGTTGCGTTATTTTACAATTCTTTTTCTCCATAGTTCTTACTTGGGTATCTCTAGACCTGCGCGTAAAGCTTTGGGTGGATTGGAATTTGATATGGGTTACAACTTTTTGTTGTTTTAGTTACTTAGTGGTGATGTTACTATTTGGCCATAATCCATGTAATAGGATTATGTCATTTATTTTATGGTCTAGATTTATCTTTAGTAAGTTTTTTACTCGTTTTTCACTCAATTGGATGACTTTGAAGTCTGCTGGGTTTGAATTGATCGATAAAAGGCTCAAAGAAGATATAGGTTAGGCTGTTATTTGGAGGGCTAGGGATGGTTCACGTATGAGGATTAATCTTCTCTACATGTTGCTTTGGTGTGGTCCTAAGCTTCAATTAGAGACATCGACAACCGATTACCCCTCAAGATTATCATAAAATCCCCGATAATAGGGCATTGATAGGTTTAATATCTTACCAAAGGGTGTTTCATTGTCCCAAAATGATGAAGCTTAAGCTTCAAATGGTTGTCCTCCCTAGCTTATTGGGTTATATTGTTGGTTTTTTATTCTGGTATGGTCAGATCCCAATATGTGGTGACGGATCAGTTCACACTATAAGAATTTAAGTGTTCAGCGACGAAGGCTTTGTCGACGCAAACATTTTACATCGCATTAGGTATCCTACGGCGACGCAAAATTCCTGTCGCATTAGCCTTACATAACGCGATAGAGTATCGCTTGCGTCGTTGTTAAGGTAACATTTTTTTAAAATTAAGCTTAGGTAAGCAGCCTACTTCTGCGTCATCTTTGCTTTAATTTATCTCTCCAAAACAAAATTTGGGCAGAAAATAGAATGGTTTCCACGACGCAAAAGTAACCTGCGTTGCCGAAGCTTAAGCGTTTTTAGAGGCTAAGGCAACGAAACGGTCTTTGCTTTAATTT
Organism: Cyclanthera cordifolia; assembly: GCA_037832605.1. NCBI lineage: Eukaryota > Viridiplantae > Streptophyta > Magnoliopsida > Cucurbitales > Cucurbitaceae > Cyclanthera > Cyclanthera cordifolia. The sequence goes on from JBBMEG010010253.1 coordinate 16,751, forward strand.
CTCTCCCTAAAACAAAATTTGGTCGAAAAATAGAATGGTTTTGGCGATGTAAAAGTAACATGTGTTGTCGAGCTTAAGCGTTTTCATAGGCTAAGGCGACAGAATAAAGGTTTGTCGCCTTAGCCTCTAAAAACACATAAACTTCAGCAACACATGTTACTTTTGCCTCACCTTTGTTTTGATTTTCCCCAAAAAACAAAATTTGAGCTGAAAATAGAATGACTTTGGCGACGTTGGTGTTAAACTAGATTAACTTAAAACAATGAAACTACTACCCATCAACCCTTTCGATTAAATAAATCAACATTCTAAATATTCTTAAAAACTACGTCCAAACAAGTTTTTAATTGCAATAATTACTAATCATTAATTCTAAATATTCAAATTAAATTCTCATTATAAATACTCTTAAAAACAACTTTTTTTTTTTTTTTTGTTGAGCTTCTTAAAAACTACATCTAAACAAACTTTTGAATTGAATCATTACTTTTAAATAATCAAAATAAATTCTCATTCTAAATATTCTAAAATTCTATTCCAATCATCTTCCTAAGTGATCAACCATTCATTTTACTCAAGAAAACACAAAATTTTATATATCAAAATGTTAACAATATTAATTAGGGTTTAAGGCATTACAATTGTAATTGAAGTGTTCTAAAAAGGAGAGTAGGCTATAAATACAGGAAGGATAATAGGACTGAAAATTAGGGCTTGGCCTCACACTCCGCCATGAATGAGGCTTCGTGGTTGCAGAGCGACTGGAGGAGTTCATTCTTTTCCTCGCTCTGTTTCGCCGGCAGCCGGTGATTTCCCCTCCGAGCTCTCATCCTCTTTCTTCTTTCTCTTTTCATTTTTATATATGTGTATATATGTATATATGTATGTCTCTTTCTCTCTCAACTCTCTCTCTCTCTCTCTCTCAACTCTCTCTCTCTTCCTATCCTCCTGTAATCCAGAAATTCCCCACTGAAATGGCTGTGATGATGGTGATTTTGAACTCGGAGTGTGAGGAATTTAGGGCTATGCCGAACGAGGTTCGTTCCATCGGCATGGCGATCCGGCTAGGGTTGCCGCCATGGTGTTCCTCCTCTGCTTTGCCCCATTTCCAGATCTGAGCCACCCCTCTTTCATTACTCTTTTCCGTCACCGTTTCATCTTTTGTTTACTAAAAAAAAGAAAAAAACAGAACAATATTTTTCTATTCTTTGTTTCGATCGAACTTAACGCATCGATTGCATTTTTGAACCATAGAAATAGATCATGTCTTTTCATCATGTTGGTAAATTTACAGGTTTACAGGAACAGAGGAAAGAAGTTGAGGAAGCGGCATCAAACAGGACGGTGGCTGGTTGTAAAGAACTGAATCTTCTCTCTGTATGACTCTTACAAACTCATCTAAGCTTAGCATCTATATGTAAAATATTTTGTCCACCACATTTCTAATGATTCAAACTCTTCAGACCTTGCTCATTGTTCAGAAAAATAATATGATTATTAGAGAGATTAAGTTGTTAGAGATTTAGAAGTTTTTGTTTGCTTACATGGGAAATCGCTCTTTGGAATTACTGTTTTGTGAATTCTCCAATTTTTTCCTGTATCTGATAATGGACACTGAGAAGAGAGAAGAGTCTTTGAATCAACTTAAAATATATTAACACAAGCATAAATAACCTCACTTAAATCCAAATAGACTCAGTGACCTTTGCCTCATGTTTTGTTATGTTTTTTTTTTTAAGAACCTTTGCCTCATGCTGGAACAATATCTGATAAATCCTAAGTAAACAAGATAATAGCCCAAGTAACAAGTTATAAGCTAAATAGGATATTGACCCCTCCATCGAAGCATATAAGAATATGAGATATAAATCCTCTCATCCAGATTCACCAAACCAACCAAGCATTTGCAAGGTTCAAAAAATCCAAGTAATTGATATTCTATGGACCAACAAGTTTGCAAAACCATCAACTCACAAGTTGCGACTCTTACGATTTCAATCAAAAGCTTAGACTTCATCGAGTCTAACAACGTACTAGTAATAACATCAATTCCAACAATCACATCATCTAAAGTATTAACGACTAGTTCAACAACTTAATCTTAACCACCAACGCTTCATAGTCACATCATCTAAAGTATTAACGACTAGTTCAACCGCTTAATCTTAACCACTAACAATTCAAATCACGTGCCATCCTTATTATTAACTCATGCTTGATAATCGAGGCTTTACATCACAATCTAATTCAATACCAATTATACTTTAACATCATCATCTAATACAATAACAACTATCACTCAACATCATAATCTAATCTAATGACTACTTGATTAGTCCTATATATCCATTATCTTTTAACATCACGTTCCAAATCTAATACAATCATTTAATATCTCAATTCAGTTCAGTTGCGTATAACATACTCTTAATACAATTTAATTGATCAAATTCTGTAAGCATATATTACAAACGGTTACAGCATAGTCTAAAACATAAACTATTGTTTCTAATCTGTATCGGGAAACAAGATTCTAGAACAACAGCCCAAAATAGATATTAACATGCATACATTTATATAAAGCAATTATATATGTTTCTATTCTAGCTGCCACTAATCACAGTAAAGGTAGAACTATTACTTGGCCAACGACTCGACCAAACAAGACTTTGTGCATCTTGAGTGACGATCAACCAAATACAACAATATCAATCTCACATCTAAAATAAAGTTCAACAATGAAATCAATATACAATATTTTACTAAATAAGACATAATGCAATTTAAAGAGTATAAATTTTACTCTTAGCATTCAAAACAAGGTGTGTGCAGTGGCTATGCACGACACACGACGAGACATAGAAAAATGGGACGACCTGGAGTTATCCAATGCGATCTAGACGATGAGGCGATTGAACAGTGCATGATATAAAGAAATGGTTCATTCGAGCAACACTGAGCAAGATGGTGTGCCGTCTCTAAAAAGTAGGCGAGTTAATACTTGTTGGAATCGTCCCGATCCAAGGAGTCTGAATATGCTCTTTCTTTTTCGAAATGATGTCAAACAATAGATTTGAGAATATCCTCATTGATTTGGTGCGTGTTTAAGCGATTTGGATGATGATTTTTAGGTTTCAAGCTAGACGGTCTTGGCTGCAACAATGATAAATGAATATTTGAGGAAGCTTTGATTCGAGGCGGAGTCTGAAGCGAAGGAAAAGCACTCTCCCTGTTGGGTTTATCTTCTTGCGAACGAGTTTTAAAAAACCGAGTTTGATGATAATTTTTTTTTTTTTTTTTGAGTACAAATTGAGGGAGTGAGACAATTTTCAGGATTGAACCCGTGACGCTCGTGTTGAATTGGATTAACACTAAATAATGAAACTACTGCGCCATTGACATTTTCAATAAATATGTGATATTAAGTGGTGTGTAAGGAGAGATGAATGAAAATTAGAAACCTTGTTCATATTGAGATTGTGTTGTGCATTTGCTTGAATACCAAGAGCATTTAAAAATAGAAGATTCATTTTGTTAATAAATTTTTGGGATTTTATATTCATTTTCTTGTTTTAAGATCTATTCTAAATCAAAATTTATTATCTTAATTAAGATAAATATATTTTTCTTATAATGAAAATGTCATTTTTTTAAGAAATTAAAGCATTTAAGGAATAAACAATAAAATTCAATTAGGTAAAATATTTTAATTAATTGTTTGTAATTAAATGACTAACATATATAAGAAATGCAAATATCTTGAAATTAAATTTCTAAAATTGCAGGTTATTACACTAAGTTCCTTATTCTAGTGTAATGGTTTCTCTAAAAGTATGCAATGATTTGTACTCGACTAGATACATCATACATAGGCCAAAGCGAGCATAGTGTCACGGTCGTGCTTGTAGCGTGTTGCATGTGGTCGCATGCACTCTTAAACCTCTTTTTATCATGCTTTCCAAGTAAAAATTTACTTTTCATGTTATTGTTATTTCCTTTGAGTTTTGGAGCCGTATAACTCATCATCATTTTGACGTGCAAACTTGCCACATCAAATATGTGCGAAAATATACTATAGGGGTATGACTTTTTGAAGCTTCGTTTCTACCATATTATATATTGAATGCAATATAGTTGAAGAGGTTCTTGTTGTATTTCCATATAGCATTTTCAAAGACAAAATGTATTTTCAAACTTTCTTTCTCCCTTTTTTCGAAATTTTTTTTCACGATGTCTGTGATAGAGGTTGCACCAGTTGTGCAACCTACTCAGCATTTTCGTTCGGCTAACTTGCTCGTCGGGTTAGAGCAGGTGCCTCACGATCACCTTGCAAAGACAACGAAGTTTGATCGTGACAATTGGTATCAAAGCTTTGTTAGGCTCCATTTGAAAGTTTTTTCGCAAGAATGTCCGAGAAGAAAACGATGAGCAAGGCCCATGCTGACAGGTTGGTTGAGTTGGAAGAAGAGATGTTGTATTTGAAAGAGCTCCCTACCATTGTTCGGTTTTTTGAATCTCGGCTGGATGAGATCAAATCTAAAGCTGACATAATCGATGCAGTTGTTGGCCACGTAGACGAGATGCCTATCCAAGAGTTGATGATGGGGGTCGAGACCCTGGAGTACAAAACCACACGACTCGTAGGGTTCGAGCGTGGTGACAGTTCATTAGGCTCTCTTGCCTATATGGAAGAGCGCATTGAGAACATTGAAAACGCTCAAAGGTCTATTTCTCAGTTAGTCACAGACCTTTCCTAAAATGTTGGAGTAACACTTAATGATCTAAATATGAAATTGGGCGAGTTGAGTGCCTGTGTAAACCTTACCATTCTGGCGGTGGAAAATCAAGCCTGACCTGGAGTCGTTGTTCAGTTGAACAAGGTTAAAGTGCCCGAGCCAAAACATTTTCGTGGGGGTTCGGGGTGCCAAAGTTTTGGAAAATTTTCTATTCAACATGGAGCAGTATTTTAAAGCCACAAACACTATCGTTGAAGAGTCGAAGGTCACTCTAACGCAATGCACCTAGTCGACAACGTCAAACCGTGGTGGCGGTCACGATACATGGACATCCAAGAAGATAGATATATCATCGACACGTGGAAAAAGCTAAAGCAAGAGTTGCGCTCTCAGTTCTCCCTTGAGAATGTTGAAATCCTGGCAAGACGTAAGCTGCTTGAGCTAAGATATACAAAGTCAATCTGAGACTATGTAAAGTTGTTTGCGGGGCTAATGTTAGACATCCAAAATATGTTAGAGAAAGACAAGATCTTCTGTTTTATAGAGGGACTAAAGTCATGGGCAAGGTTAAAAGTATACGAATAAAGAGTTCAAACCTTGTCAGAAGCCTATGTAGTTGCAGAACTACTGTTTGATTTAAAGGTTGAGAGCAACAGTGAGAAAGCTCAAGATGTGAGGCGGGACAAAGCCTCCCCGCGCCGAAATAGTAGGAGCAGCCGCCTTAATTCTCTCGAAAGTGGGGGAGCAGACCAGCCTTGGCAAAGCAAAGAACAAGGGTTGCCTCCGAAGGCAAGGAGAGGACCTCTTACTTGTTTTCTATGCAAGGGCCCCCTATAAAGTAGTTTAATGCCCAAGCCAGCCTGCCCTCAATGTGTTTCATGCATCACTCGAAGAAAACAAAAGGGTGGAAGAAGACGACGAAACTGAAATGACACAACAAATATACCTTGAATAAGAGGAAAAAGAAAATTCTCCAATCGGGCTGTTAAAGTACCTCTCGGCCTTACAAAAGAATGTTGTCGAGCCGAATGAGTCATTAAGCAAAGACGTTTATGTATGTTGATGCATGGATAAATCATAAGGTAGTAAAAAGCACTATAGTAGACTCCGGGGCCATCCATAACTTTATGTTTGAAACAAAAGCAAGACGTTTAATCTTGATTTGGCATAGAGATGAAGGACAGATGAAAGTAGTTAATTCTCGAGACCTACTAGTGTCAGGACTCGCAAAGAATACGAGTCTCAAGTTGGGAGATCGGACCGACAAAGTCAATTTTGTGATAGTCAGGATGGATGACTTCAATGTCATATTGGGGATGGAGTTTCTCTTTAAACACAAAGTCATTCACATCCCACTCACTGAATGCTTTGTCATCATCGGATCTAATCCTATCACCGTGAAGACCAAGATGGAGCACCTAAGTGGTGTGCGCTTTCTATCAACCCTCTTGCTGAAAAATAGCTCAAGTGATTGCTGAGACAACTAGTCTCGAGTTAAGAAGTCTCCAACAAGGGAGACGAAGCAGAAATCTGTGATGGGGCAAGAGTACCCTAATGGTACGCCTACGTGCTCGAGTAATAGGGTCAGCCCGAAGCGGCGGCATTCTGAAAAGACTAGTCGGCTGGTTGCTTTGCATAATACCTTTGAAGTCTTAGCCGAAGAGACAGACCAAGCAGACAACAAAAGTCCAAGCGCGTAGAAGTTTCTTAAAGACTGGCGCAGAGTTGCAAACACCAAAGTCCGTTGGAATCGCAAGGACAAGACGGTAAGTTCCTCAAATGATCTCTGAGTTGGTTGACATAGTCATCAACTGTTTAAGTGGAGGAGAATGTCACGATCGTGCTTGTCTAGTGTGTGTTGCACGCAGCCGCATGCACCCTTAGACCCTTTTTTTTATCATGTTTTTCTAGTATATGATTTACTTTCATGTTGTTATTTCCCTTGAGTTTTGGAGTCGTATGACTTCTCACCATTTTGACGTGTAAGCCTACCACATCAAATATGTGCCAAAATGTACAATAGGGGGGGTATGACTTCTTGAAGCTTCCTTCCTACCAAGTTATATGTTGATTGCAATATAGTTGAAGTGGTCCTTGCTGTATTCCATATAGCCTTTTCAAAGAAAAAATGTATTTTCAAACATTCTTTCTCCCGTTTTCGAAAACCTTTTCACGAGGCCTGTAATAGAGGTTGCACCAGCTATGCCACCCGCTGTGCATTTTTGTTTGGCTGACTTGCTCGTCGGATTAGAACATGTGCCTCACGATTGCTTAGCAAAGACGACAAAGTTGGATTGCGACACATAGCTCACCTGGCAATAAAGATGCACTACTATCCACTCGATTTGTGGTTCGAGTCCTCATCCCCAATGTTGTAACCTCAAAATAAAAAAGAAAAAAAAGAAAGATACATCATACACATTGAGTGCAATTAGTAGCTATTTGAGCAATCTAGGTTAAGAACATTAGAAAGTAGTTCACTGAATATTTACGAATGAGTAAAATTGATGTTTGTTACATTTTTTTTAAGAATTAGAGATGGAGTCATTGGTTAGTGGATTCTAATTATGTTGGAGATCTTGACTAAAGAAAATATCTAACTGGATATGTGTTTTTAGTTAATGACATTACTATCAATTGGAAAACTTCTTTGTAGATACAACATAGGTTGATTATACCGTAGTTATTCTAGAGGCTTATTAAGAAGTTATATGGTTGAGGGTGACTGTCGGGTGAACATAGTGAATACAATTACGTTGGAATCCTTGCTTCAAGCACTACATTTTGGATATCTTGAACCAATAAAATTATTAGTAGTCAAGATGAGATTTGTTATCATCAAAACATTAATTGATTCATAAATAAATTTGGGTGAATTCAAATATTATTGAATGTATTTGAAAATTTGATTTGAGTATGTTTTTTTTTGTAATAGAACTTTAGTGAAAATATTCTTATAGGTCCTTGCTTGTGAGTGTTGCCTGGTCTCATTTACTTCATTTATTCTATATTTTTTATTGTCATAATACAATCTAGCTTGTTTTATCAATATTTAGTAGAATATAAAATCAATTTTTTCATCAATAATATTGGTATTGCGGTGATACTTTAAATTTGAAAAGACTTGAATAAACAATGATACCAACAACCTAGTTCTCATAAGAATTTAAATTTAGATAAAGAACATAATTCATTAGGTGTCTCGTAGTTTTCCTTAGTTTTTTTTTTTTTTTTTTTTTTTTTTTTTTTTTTTTTTTTTTTTTTAATTTAAACCTCCATCAATGGAAGAAAGTACAAAATTTTCGAACAAAACTAAATGGAAACTGTCATTATTCTAAATGTGTTTGCCCCGAATTTAAGCCCTAATAATCTATGGTTGCATGGTTATTTTCCATTTACTTGCTATGCAAAACCATTAATGTGGAAATAATTGAAGGGGGTTGTCAATACATGAGTAGCTTAACAGTTTCAGCGTAAACTTTTTGACCAATAAGTCAAGAATTCGAGTTTTCCTCGGATAAATTCAAAATAATAAATAAAATATAATAATAATTGAAAGAGTTGATGGGTGGATGCTTGAAATTGGGTAGATGGAAGGGCCAATATAACTAAAGATGACGAAAATGTCATCTTACCGATTTAAACAAGTAAACCGTTTTGGTGTGAAGAGGAAAAGAGGCAAAATGTTGGTATTTTATAGTGTCATGTTACACTACCTGTTTTTATTAACTTTCATTACTTCTTGGTATGTTTGGTTATGACCGAACGGAAAGAAAAGAAATAGAAGAGAAATTCAAACAGCTCAACTATTCAATACAGACAAACTATTTGATCCTACAATATTTATATATCAAGAATATTTCAATAAAATTAATACTTAGATAGGAGATAGAGAAAGAAAAGAAAAAAATTGTGTACGAAGATAATGCACTTTGAAGAAGAGACTTCGATTATGAGTTTAGTTATATTGAATTGATTGTTAGAAGAAAATAAACAAATCAACTACTAGTTAATTAAACCAATAAAAATGGACGAAATGTGTTAATAACGTACCAAAAGTGAAATTAGTTTACTTTTCAAAGGTTGAATGTTTGATTATCATTCTAAATATTTTAAGTCCAAGGTTTGATTTTTAAGTTTGGAATATCATGAAACTTAATCATAAAATTATCCATGACTCAAATTGATTGAACCTTCGTATGTATATTAAAATAATAAATTTAGTATCTATAATTTGGAAAAAAAAAAAGAAAAATTAATCCTTAAAATTCAAAGTTAAAATTTAATCCATTTAGTAAAATAAAATCCAAATTAATAGTTAATGCATAAATAAATGCAACCTTTGATATCGTATGAAGTCATCTTGAGAAGGAAACTCTTTAGTTTGGTTGTAATCAAATAATGTACAGTAAAGAATAAAACAATCAAGAGTATATAGTGTAACACATGAAGGATTGTAACAAAGCGGAACTATGCATTAGTTGATATCTAGTTTCTTCGTATACACTCGATGTCGCCGCTCTCTTGCATATATAATCCAGAATATTAGGGAGAGCATGACAGCACCAGACACCATAACCAATCCGATGTATATCAATTCCATGGATAGTCGGAGGCCAGGGCAATGGTTGCTACTGATGTCCGTAAACACTTTTCGAACGAATGTGCAGTCTATGAGATCGACCAAGAACGGTCCATAGCGATATAAACCATAGCTCACATTTGCTGCAGATGTAATTTGGTTGTAGAAAATAGGGGTCAACCGGCCAGTGGTGGTGCAAATGTCAGAGGCTGATACTTGACAAGTGAAATTCGTCCAAACCTGCACATGAAAATTCGAGATCTCGTAGAGCTTTTCGAAGAAAAATTCAGTAAAAGGCCCCGTTGTACTACGGAGTAGAGAGATGTTCACGTTGCTGAGGTATAACTATAATACATCTTTTACCTCGGGAGCTTTGCTTAGTTCAACTTCATTTGTCAAGCAATTTCGATCGGTGAGATTCGAATAAAACGGAGTGCAAAGAGTCGGCACCAACGGACCAGATTGATTATAATTAAGAGGTGGTTGGAGGTTTGGAGGGGGGTTGGCATTTGGGAGTGTGTTGATCAATCCATTGACCAAACTTACTAGTTGGTAATTCACATTCTTGGTTGCTGACTGAATTTCTTTGGCAGTGGCGTTATTGACACACGGAAGGATATCGTCTAACGCCGTGTTGGCAGTGGGATTCCGCAGCCAATCTTCCATTGCAACACACGTATCTCCGACCACACTAATGCATACAAGAAAAAAGAGGATCAATATTTCAAAGCTGACAGAGACAACATTTAACAAAACAAGAACAATTCTTTAACAACAGGTCTGTTTTGAACATGTTCATTTCAAGATTTGCAATTCCTCAATTATTCTCATAGAACATGCAGCTTGAAACTAAAACTGCGAACATAACAATGACCTTTCTGTTTCTTAATTGCAATCTTCATTTCATTTTGGTAAAAACAAATTTGTTAATGAAATGGAAAGCCTTACTTATGGAGAAGAAGAAACACCGCACACAGAACAAATGTGGCTGTAACAAGAATCCAACCAAAGATTACCAAGCTGCAGCCATTTAGAATGGAAGTGTTCAATAGAAAACATGGTTTCAGAAAATAAAAAACATGGTTTCAGAAAATAAAATGGAACCATGGATATACTTACGTGTATACGATGCACTGCAATCCGAAGATGGAACATACTAGATCAAGCACACGAAAAATGGTTAAAGAAAAGTTCCAATTATGGTCAGTTCACAATTCATCAGAGAAATAAAAAACACTTACAGAATCCAATGAATGCCAACAAAAGCATGATGGCAGCAATGATAACGAGGACACGCCCCCTACAATGCAACATAATTCGTTACTCGAGGTCACTGAAAGCAATTGAATCCAATGCAAGAGTTTCTACTTACGCTTCATCTAAGCCTTTTTGTATAATGTCTTTGTTGCTAGTAACCGCAGCAGTAAGAGTGGAAGAAGCATAACCGATCTTTGTGTCGATGTCATCAATTCCTTTCTGGATGTCTGCAGGGAGAGATATCGAATTGACTCCGATATTCTTCGCTGCAGAAAGGTAATCCCACACCTTCTGGAGGGTTTCAACAATTCCATTTGCCTGCTCTTCTATATAGACCAGCGTGGTTGACGTATGGCTATGAAATTTTCCTTGACCAACATATAGCACGACGCATCCTATGCTGATTCGGAGTACGCAAACAAAGATATCTTCATATTAACTTATGAGTCAGATTATAAAATTTAGACTGCAGTTTGGAGAAGAGAGTGTTTACATTGCTGAGAAAGTGAAAAGTATGAGGAAAGCAAGAGAGAGGCCATAGGCTGTTCGGGAATAACCGTAAGGCTCCCTCGGACAACAGCAACGACAAATGCAAGTGATGAACAAGCATATCGCAAAGAGCACAAACCAAGCAACAGCAATGCCAAATAATGGAGCAGCAGTAAGACCAACAGACTTCATCAGATTAAAACAGAATAGAAAACTCCATGGTTAGCATAAATGTTAAAGGACACAAAAAGTAATTAAAATGTAGAGGACCTAAGAACGTGAACCCAATTTCACAGTTAGCTCAAATGAACAACCTAAGCAAGCTGAACCAAACGCCAAAAGAATTCAACTTCCACTGATCAAACTCAAACATAGATTACCCAACTAAGACAACAAAACATTTTTATCATGATCCTCAATGAAAATGGAATCCCACTATGACTTCGAAGAAGAACTTGACTCTTCTGGTTTTTCACTAACTTTGACAAGTCTTGGTAAATATCAAACGGATCTCCTAACAAATCTGGGCATGTTTGGCTAAGGCGGGAAGGAAAATGAAGGGATAAACGAAGAAAAGTAAGAATAAATTAGTGATTGATGTAAAGGAAGTTGGTGGGTCAAACAATGGGAACGGATCCCTTCCCAACTCTTCCCATCACACCACACATGCCTTAGAAAATATGTAACCATATTTATAAATATTAAATCTAAGACTTATATTCCTATATTTTCTAAACAAAGGTCATATAAGGCCAACTGCTAAAATAACGAAACTCAATGCGAACAAATTTTATTAAGAGTAGGATAAATGATTAACTACACAATAACAGGTCAACTTAAGCTTTTGGATTTAAAAGTGATTAAGTTTTGCACAATGTCAAATACAACGATTAATATATCTTGAATTAACATTGATAACCATTAGTGAATCAAGTGTTAATTCCTCACACATAAATAAGATAAACCACCATAACTCATCGGTTTTAACAAGTTCCCTTCAAACAAAGAAAAACAGAGGAAAAAAAAACAACAACAGCAAGAAAAACAAGAACGAAAATGAAACAAATAAAGAAAAAAAAAACAACTCATACTCTTAAAAACACAAAACCAGTCTAAAATGAGAAGAAATCAAAACTTGCAACACATAATCAACAAAACAAACAATAAAAAAATGGTAACATCATGAAGAAGAAAATTATAACAGAGACATTACAAATTGCAGAACAAAAAAAAAAAAAACGAGAGATTGAGGGAAAGAACCTACAGCCCAGTAATGATGGTTGCTAATATTCCATCCACCCGTATAGGGTTCAAAATTTTGAAGAGGGTCTTTCCTGTTAGTCCTATCTTCAGCCAAAACCAGAGAGACCTGTTCCGCAAGCATTCTTCCAGACCTCCATGCCTCTGGGACCTTAAAAACCTCAACCCCGCCAGAGTTTTCTGAATTTCAACAAAACCCAGAAAAGAAAAAACAAGGATTAAACAGCATTGGGTTTTTTTTTTTTTTGGAAACCCCTGAAAAGAAGGGGAAATTGAAACAGAGAAAGATGAGTACCGGAGATGGGAATGGCGGAGGTGGTGGAAAAGAAGAGGAGAGGATGAAGAAGAAGGGATATAAAGAAGAACATGGAGGCTGGCTTCGTTCTTACACACAAACACACAGAAATTTGAAAATCCCAGCTGAATTTTCTCTCAATTTTGAAGTTTTTCGTATGGTTTGTTAATTTGGGATGGACGAATTTAAAGTGGGACCTTTCAATTATTACTTGGTTTTGTAACCAACATCGATAACATAAGAATTTCTTTTTTTTTTAGAGTAAAATTTTGTTTCATTTTTATATTTTTAAAATTTTGAATTTAATATTTATTTGGGTTCAAATTAGGAGGAGATGGACCCGAAGCCCTGCATTGGAAAACAAGTGCTCTCAAATAATTGAGGTTGAACTCGATTAACATCAAACAATGAAATCATTGTGACACAACCTTTCGATATTTGAATTAAATTTCTAAACTATTTCTATTTTAATTTCTCGGACTTTTAATAATTTTATTTTAGGGAAATTACTCAACATAATATTTTTTCATTCTTCTATTTTAATCGGAGCATTTTCTTAAAAATAATTCCTATTTTCATTCGTTTTTTCAAAATTTCAGTTTTACCTTTTTTCAGAAAACTGATTGAATCTATTACCAAACTGATTGAATCTATAATTTGAACTATTGATTGAACGCTATCAGCTGAACTACTAATTGAAAGCTATCACGTGAAACTAAACTATTAATTTAAAGGCTGCCAATTGAACTGATTGAAGCTATAAGTTAAACAGATTGATACGAGAGCATTTTAGTCATTTAAAAAAAACGATTCATTTTTCTGTTCTGTAGAAAATATTTTCAAAATTTTGCTATATATGAATTTTTTTTTTCTATGAATGAAAATTCCCCTTTATTTTATTTATAAATTTTGAGTTTTGTTTCTTTATTCGTTCTTATAACTTTTTTTTTTATTAGATTCAACTATAAATTTTAAAAAAAAAAAATATTTTTTTGTTGTATAAATCAATTTTTATTAATATTAATTACAAATATATTACATAAATTAATTTTATGTTTTTTTAAACTATAAAGTCTAAAATTGAGTATTTAAAAGTTTATGGATCAAAATATAACAAAACTTAAAGCTTAGGCTCAGTTATGATAATCATTTGGTTATTTTATTTTTTATTTTTAAAATTTAAGCTAATTTTATCTAAATTCTCTACATATGTTTCATCTTTTATATATGAATTCTAATCAAATTCCATAAACAAAAATAAGTATTTGGAAGCTATATTTTTTTAGTTTTTAAAATTTGGTTTTATTTTTAAAAGCAAGTAAGACCTAGACATCAATGTTATGAAAATTATATGTTGGAGTAGTAGTTTTTTTGCTTAAATTTCAAACACTAAAGACAAAAAATGAAGGCTTAAAGCATATGCTCCTTTGATAACCATTTTGTTCTTTGTTTTTTATTTTTGAAATTTAAGTCTACAATCACTAACACAATTTTCATGATTTTGATGCCTACATTTTACTTGTGTTAAAAAAAAAACTAAAATTTGAAAATTAAAAAAACAGCTTTCAAATACTTGTTTTGATTTATGAAACTTGGTTAGGATTTATATACTTACTTTAAAAAAAGATGACACATATTTAGAGAATTAAAGTAAATATAAGCTTAAATTTTAAAAAACAAAAACAAAATAGTTTTCGAGCACGGTCAAAATAGTTATCAATAGGCCTAACTAACTAAATGCGAAATTTTCGAAATTGAGAGATTAGAAAAATTACTAACCAAAATAGTATTTTAGCATTTTTTTATTATATATTTAAAAGAAATAATGTAAACTCCCCCCTTAGATTCTTGTTCAAATTTTCACCAAAGTTGGCTTGGTTGACAGTATCATTCGCATTATATATTAAAAACAAAAGGATTCAACTTTTCACATCTACCATTGGGTATTGTAAAAAGGATAGATATTTGTGCATTATTAAGTTTGTTAACAAATATTTACTAGATCTAAGCATATACCACTTGATAACGATGCAGCGGAATAAACTAGATTTACTTATAGCAATGGCAAATATAAAATAAATGGAGTAAAGAGAAAAGCAATAACACAAAGATCTTACGTGGTTCGGACGAAGCATACATTCACGGGCGAAGACGGCAAGAAATATTCCAAAATGGAGATTACAACGGAGCACACTCAAGCACTCACCAAAATCCTCAATACACCCAAATATTGAACTCACCAAAATTAATATCTAAATGCAATTAGAAATTAGTATAAAATAATTTAGAAAATAGAATTTAGAAATTCTATTATATTTTTCTGTGTCAATTATAAATACATATACATGTATTTATACATAAGGGTGAGGGAGAAATTAAGAAATTTCCCGATGTGGGAAAATTTAGCAGCACAAACAAATCTCCACCTTGATGCGAAATTGATCTGAACGCCAAAAAAAAACTTCAGTTGTCTTCGTCAACTTTAAATAGTTCACAAAATGAAAATACCAACCAAACTCAAGCAATGCTTGAATTTGTTTAATGGAAGAGATTTAGTCATCATATTAGCTGGATTGTCGTTGGTACTAATCTTGCTCACAACAATATCACCTCGAGCAATGACCTCACGTACAAAATGGTATCGAATATCAATGTGCTTTGTCTTCTCATGAAACATCTGATCTTTGGTAAGGAAGATAGCAGTCTAACTGTCACAACAGACTATAGAAATCTGTAAGTCTTCACTAAGTTCACGAAACAGTCCTCTCAACCATATAGCTTCTTTACAAGCCTCAGTAATAGCCATATACTCAGCTTCTGTTGTAGATAGAGCAACAGTATTCTGCAAAGTAGCTTTCCAAGAAATAGCAGAACCACTAACTGTAAATACATATCTAGTAAGAGATCTTCTTTTATCAAGATCTCCAGCATAATCAGAATTCACATAACCGATGACTCCATCTCTAGTTCTTCCAAAATGCAAACAAACCTCAACTGTACCTCGTAAATATCTCAATATCCATTGAACTGCTTTCCAGTGTTCTTTACCTGGATTACTCAAATACCT
>JBBMEG010010270.1:0-32423 GCA_037832605.1 Cyclanthera cordifolia
GGGGGTCAGCAAAGGCATGGCCGACCCCCTAGGGGTCGGCAATAGGGCTGGCCGACCCACGGGGGGTCGGCTTTGGTCCTTTTGTCCTTTGTTCGGGTCCCGGCCTCTTCCGAGACTTCCGGTCCATATTTTACGTCATAACAAATATGTTATATATATTCTCCAATATCTTGTAATATAATTTTTTTGAAAGATATTATATTTTTATTGTTTGAATGTCAAACGAAGATTATAAATAGAGGTTGTAGGGACTTTGTAAGGACACGACTCTCTAAGCAATTCTAATATGTAATCCTTACTAGCATGCATGATTCTAAACCGACATAACTAAAATTAAAATCGCTTATTCAAAAAAACATAATTATTTTCAATATATAGTCAAAACATAAATACTTATGTGCCATTAGGTCATTAGGTGTAGGGGTGATTCGGTTTCTACCATGCAACAACGTCACTTTTGCATGATGGGGGTCAAGGAGACGAAAAGCTATGTGGAGGGTATGAAAACGATTGGCGATCTCAATTACATTGACTTATAACAAAATCAATTTTATACAGACATGTAAGCATATAAACAACCTTATTGAGGTCTCTCATAGAGCAAATCGTTGGATCGTAGGTGAGACTCATTGTTCTCAGCTCGTTTGCTAAACCGTAATCTCGTAGAACAATCTTATCTAATTGAATTCAGCAAAAAAACTGCGAACACTTAAAACAATTAAAAAAATAATTCAAATATATATATCACAAATCTCCAAGCATGCAGGAGTTATTAACTCAAAAAACTATGGGCTGTTCTATTCGTAGTTTTGTGGATTTGTTGTCAAACACTAGTTTTTTTTTTTTTTTTTTTAAACAAACGCTCGTTTTATGGAGCATTTAGGGTAGATTTTATCGCCACATGACGCTATAAAAAAGTGTCACATCGTGTCCTTTTTTGTAAAATATTATATATACATAAACTTAAAAAAAAAATGAAATACCGAGTTTTGTCAATATATATATATATATATTTATTTATTTATTTTGATTTTTCAACTTCCTTTTTACCGTTAATTTTTTATATATACATTTATGTACATATAATATTTTTTATTCTCTCATTTATCTCATATCATATTATAGATATTCTAATTTTAATTTTTTTTTGTTTGTAAATTTAAATTAAATGTAAATTTATTATTAATTTCGTATTTTAAGAACAAGTTTGATGGTAATTTAATAATCAATTTTAAATTTTGTACTAAAAAAAAAAAAATCAATTTTAATATAAAATTTGATAATCAATTTTAAAATAAAATTTGATAATCATTTTCATATTTGATTGTAATTTGATAATTAATTTCGTAATTTATATGAACGTGCGAGATTTAAATCTTTGTTTGGTTCTTCATGGAGTAGTTACAACGGCTCACGTAATACTTACTTTTTTTAACTTATTTTCAATAAAAAAATCATTCCTTTTGTTTTAAACTTTTTTCTTCTAAATAATTTTATTCATTTTTCCAAACTTTTTAATTTGAATTTGAATTTTTGTTGTTTTACAAAATTATACTTCATGATTATTTGATAATCAATTTTATAATTTAATTAAATAAGTGATTATAAATGTATTGAAGTTTTTGTTTGGTGCTTGATGACGCTATAACGTGTCACATACAACTTAATTTTTTTAAACTTATTTTCCAAAAAAATATTTATTCATTTTATTTTAAACTTTTTTCTTCTAAATTATTTGTTTTAAACTTCCTTTAAATTTGACACGTTATAGCGTCATCAAGCACCAAACAAAATATATTTTTTGTAAAGATACCACTTAATATGTTTTGTAAAGATAAATTAACGTTAATTTAACAATCAATTTCATATTTTAAATATATTTTTTATAAATTAAATTCAAATGGAAGTAATACATATTTTTATTTTCAATTATTTTTAAAATATTTATTAATTCAGATTGTCTTTTATTTCCTTTCTTAAACAAAAAAATTCTAAAAATTTTCAACATTAATAATAATTTAAAATTTGGAATAATAAAAAATTTTAAAATATTTTTATTTAAATATATTCATAAATGTCACATCATAAAAAATAGACAAACACGTTTCACAACTCCTTCATAAACACTCTTCATCCAAACAAAAAATAATAATCATTCTATCTAACCACTCAACCAAAGCTCTCAATCAAACGAGATTGTAACGATCACTCAAAATAAATACTCCATAAAATCTCACACAAACACCCCCTAAATAAATAAATATGCAGTGTTCCCTTATGATCCTACTAGCTTCTCTTCATCTAGTCATCCCAATAAAGTCCTTGTTTACCTAATGAAAAATCATAATAAAGGGTGAGTACAAATATACTTCATAAGAATACTTAAACTGTGGTACAATATACAAAGTTCAGCGACACCAACAAGTAAATACATGATCAACTGATCTGAACAAAACGCAACACTAACTAGGTCATGAGATACGTTACACGACTTGAAAACACACACATGTCTCTCTTGTGAGGCACCTAGTGCAGTCATCCAATATATTTGGCATATTAAGTATGTTACTTGGTTCAAAAAGCACGCATATGTTTCCATTGTGAGGCCCGAGTGTGTTCACTCAACTAATGGCTCTAAACAACAACAACAAATGATGCATTGATGTCCTTGCCTTGAGGGAACCTTCCTCCCAATTCCTAGAGCTTGTACACATACATCGCATGCTACTATAAACCCAACAACGTTTAGGCTTGCACAGACTACCCTGGTCTAGGTCCACACATGTCTAAATATAGACTTGAGAAAGGTGTACACGAAACACATGCTATCAATCCTCGGCAACAACTATGACAGCTTGTCCAGACCCATCACTTGAAGCTAAAGATCCTCCCATTATAGGCTTACACTCTTATCAGGGGCCGACTGTAGTTGACCTTAAACTAGGCTATGCCAGGGGTGACATATGACATCACATCCCTAGAGGTTGGAGGGAACAAATACATTACATCTCCAATCATGAGAGGGGCATGATCCATCCCATTCTCTAGTGCCATTAGATGATGGCAAACTGCACATCTACCTTAGAATGACACAACGACCAGATAACTATCAAGGAAAACTTACTTAGTGTCTCATACCACTAAGTGGTAACCACGGTAGGCAAGTAAATATATAACATCCTAATTACATGTTTGGTATCCTATACTACTAAGCAGTAATTAGCATGTGCACAACACGATATTATTAACAATGTATAAGTAGTAAGACATATAATTCATGATATAGTGCAACAAATAATTCTACACAACAACATTCCACATGATACGACATAACTCAGGTATCTTAACTAACATTATATACAACAACAGATAGATTACACAACCCACAATAAGAAACCCTTTTATGAAATACTTACTGAACGCTTCCAACAAGTCTAAGAAGGTCATCCTAACACCCAAGCAAGTAAAACAAGCAAGAACGCATTAATTAGACCTTATTTTTCCAAATGGACCCCAAAAATATACTTAGGAATTTCATTTTACTAGAGGGTACCTAACTTTAAAAACAGGTTTTGAGACTCGAGGCTCGATCAAACCTGGTTGACCTGGTCAACTCTGGTCAATGCTGATCAACTTAGTAAACTAAGGTTCATGATGATCGATTATGATCATCCAACATATAGGGATCAATTTACACAAAGGATGTCTAAACTAGTCAAATGGTCAATGTCCTATAATCATTAAAGTCGCCAAAAACCAGTCTTAACCATTCTCTCGGTTTCAACCTATAAAAACATAAGAATAGATTGAAAATTATAATTCTAAACAACAAGTTAAATGTCTAGGAACACGAAAATACCCTTAAGGATGTTAGAAGTTATGTCGTAAAGACCTGGTAAATTGTATTTAAATAACAAGTATTTAATGTTAGACATTTAATGTAATATTTTGATTATTAATAATAGTTATTATTTTCATAGATTTTGCATTTAATATTCAAGCGCATTCAGCTTTATCGCATTAATTGGATTAATGATGATATACCTATGGGTATTTAGATGTACACTTGGACAAGTATGTGAGATATACAAGTGGATATAATTCTAAGTTAATAACCTAAAACGTTTAAAGTACATAAACTAAGACAATGGCACATAAATCCTAGTAACACAATTGGTGATGCTCATTTTGCAAGAGTTGCAAACGAACTGATCATTATTGTTCATGTGAAGACATGTGAGTGGGGGCACCTATGGAAAAAGAAGTTTTTGACATAAGACGAGACAAAAAGTTTTAGGATAAAGCCAGTAATTCTATTATAGACTAACATCAACTTCTTCGCTAAGGAAGATTGTATGTCGATGTGATCTGTATCATGAGCGGGTTGTTAACTTCTTTATGAGAAAGTTCCTTCATATGCATGGGTGTGACCAGATTATTAGTGGTGGATTCATAAGTCTGCCACGTTGGGGATTGCTGTAGTATGTGGCTGAGAATGTCCGTCACGAGAAGGAATTCACGCCTTCCCTAATAATGAGAAAGATGTAAATTTATTCCGTTAAGAATTGATTCTAGGACTTAAACAAATGGAACTTGTCTCTCATTAGCTTGAAAGATCTTAGTTATATATATGTTAAATATATTGTGTTAATAACTATTGGATAATTATTATTACGTTTTTAGAATTGTAATTTGGTTTAATGGGTTTTGGATAATTATGAAATGAAGAATATTAATTAATATGTTGGACCTATTAATTAGATTATAATTTTTGGATAATTAATAAGGTAGAGAATTAATACATTGGATATATTAGTGTAGGATTAATTTATTCAATACTATATTGGATATATTATGGGATTTAAATTTATTAATAAATATCAATTAGAAAGAAATAAAATAATATATGGGATATATCGTGGAAATTCCAAAATTCCCTCTAGTGAGGGAGTGAAATTTCGTCTACATAAGAAGGATATAATTTTTTATTTTAATTTCCTATTTAAAATAGTAAGAAAAAGCCTTTGATTTTCCCTATATATTTTTTAATATTGGATATTAAAAGAAATTGTATTTTTCCTAATTTAAATATTCATTCCTTTACTATAGATAGGAGGCGTGAGAGGTCATTTTTTTCATCCAACTAATTTCAGAGTAACTCATTCTCAAAGTGAGAAACCCTCCGAGAATAGAGTCATATTTTTCCTCCTAAGTCGAACCTTTGACAAAATACTTCCAAGTTCCCTTCTTTAAAGGCTTCGTACAAGCACTCAATATAACATTGTAGATGTAGTCTGAAAGATTGCAGGATTCATTCAAGTAAGAATCCAAAGAGAATTGATCGTCTCAACATAAAGACCTCAAACTTATTAGAGGTGACAATCTATGTAAGTCTTTATGATTTATTTATTAACAACAAATAAATCACCTAGGGGTTGCATGTAGATTAATTAACAAGTAATTAATTTGATTAATTATTGTTAAATTTTTTGTGATTACACCACACTTTTTCTATGTTAATTGTATGCTTCTACTCCCACAATTCTTAACAGAGGAACAACGCCTAAAGTAAATGAAATTATTAAAAAAGGCGACCGCAAGAACCTTTCTTGATCGAGACTACTTCTTAGTAGAATCTTACATTACTAGTTCTCTTATCCAATAATATCTTATAAAATGAGACTTGTTCAACAATTGTTTTATGTGATGATACATCAGTGGAAAGTTTACTTCCTCTTATTCTGAACATGTATGCGAGTATATGTTCCAATTTAAGCATGCAAGTAGATGAGTAATAATAAGTCAGTGCACTAATTCAAACAGTAAATGCATGTTTTTGCAATAATTGTGTGTGTGTGTGTATATATATATATATGCAAATTAGCTCCACAAAGCTTATTATAGATTAATATAATGTTTATGTATATACCCCATTATTTAATATTACTTATAGTTGAGTATATGTATCTACGATTACGTGCATAATGAAACGGTCATGCTTGTCCAAGTGCATGTTGCACATAGTTGCAAGCATAATTAGATCTTTTTTATCATGCTCTCATGGTAAAAGATTTACTTATCATGTCGTTATTTTCTTTTAGTTTTGGAATCGTAAGACTTCTCGCCATTTTGATATGTGTTATGACCGAATCTACCTCAAATGTCTTTGCTTTAGCAAGATATTTTGTCACAATAAAACTACTCGAGGTCGAATTTAAATGTGCAAATACACACTGTCATGTTGTAGTCAAGGATTTGATTTTTTACTTTTTCAGTACATATATAAGATTAGATTAGGCAAAGTGTGCATTTCAATGACTAGATTAAAGTTGTTCAAGTAAATGATTGCTGCAGACAAATAATTGTGAACACATAGAAAATTCAAAAGAAAGATGGATTGACTAGATTAGGAATACAATATATTGTTGCAACACTGAACTTTTAAAGGTAAGAAGCGAACAATTGATATACTTTAATAACTGCTTCTCTTAAATAATAGAATTCAACATCCGAATCAAGTCAACAACATTAGTATGAAGGTCATCTCTGACTCTGCATCAAATAGCAAGGTAAATATTACTAACATAATGTATGCAATGAAAACCTATCCTGTAAACCTCCTCTCGAAGGAATTAGAGAATCAAATTATAAATGCTTTATCAGAGGAAATGTAATTGAAATGCTACAGCAATGCATAATAATTCCACATCTTCCATTTCAATGCTATATTCACAATCTGAAATCACGTAAACCTAATCCTACCAAATTGATTTAGCTTCACATATTCTCATAACAAATCGATAAATCAAATACAATAAAATTCATGCTTGAAAGTAAGATCACAATAAAAAACCAAATATTAGATTGAAAAATTATCACACAACTATGGATTTTAGATCACAATTCCAATCTTAATTAAAATAATTCAAAACAATAATCAAAAGCTCAAATTAACTTCACATAACATAATGATTAACAATTGGAATACATTAATAGTCAAAAGTATATTCCACAACATAAATAGATTACAAAAAATAGTAAATCTAGCTAGTAAGAAAGTATTAGAGAGAAGAAGCTTGGATCGAGAAAGGCCAAAATCAACAATTCCATATATGAGTTCTTCCTTTTCTTCCAATCGTTAACGCTAATGCTAACTCTTAAATGCTCTTAAAACGTTCTAGCTAAAAATTCCCAAAAATGAATCCATAAAAGTTTTTTTTTTCAATTGTTGCTGCAGTTTAGAATATATACAAAATTCATCAATGTCTAAGATCTAATCAGACCACCTAAGAATTCATGACACACATAAGATTTTGATAGGTGTTTAATAATCGCGCCCCTTCTCAATAGCTAATTTCACAATTCAAATATTTCTTTATTTGACACAATGTTTCAACTAAGCATATCCCAAAAGCCTTCTTCAATTCAAATTGCAAAAATACCTGCTAAAGCAATAAGAATTCCACGACATAGCTCAACTCATCAACATAATGATTATTCACACATTCATGCAAAAAAAATATCTAATAATTGGTGAAAAATCACATTGGACAATAAATTCACTAATTCACAAGAATGCGCACAAAAAATAATGCTTCAACAATTAAACTTATAAGATATTCTCAATTAAAACACCACTTTCTCTAAAATAAACTCGTAAATGACTAGTATTTAACTCTCATAACTGAGAGTTATCAATATGCAAGTCTGCAACATCACAAATGACCCAAGTGATATGATGTATGCAATTTAGTTGATGTGGTTCTTGTTGTATCTTGTCATTTCAAAGACAAAATGTGTTTCAGAACCTTCCTTCTCCTTTTTTCGAAAACCTTTTCACAAGGCCTATAAGAGAGTTTACACCAGTCGTGCCACCTACTTTGCATTTTTATATGGTGACATGCTTGCCAGATTATAGCAGTGTCATATAATTACATCACTAGTTCTCAAGTGAAGTTAGACCGTGATATGTATACCTTCAACATCAATTTGTCGAATTAGGAACATAATGTTTAATATAAACATGTATGGACGCGTATGTATGTTGATTCTCCCGTTCTTGTACCACCCTTATACTGCGTCCATACATGTGCACAAATATGTTGGCAATTGTTATATACTTGAATATTAAATGGCTAAGTATATGTATACACATTTAATTAATTACCAATATGCATATAATTATACACTAGTGTAATTGGTCCAAACTACGTCATTGTAAATATTTATATAAATTTGCTCTTGGTGCATAATAGATTGGACTAATACATAATTATAAATATGTACATAAATAGGAATGTCTTTACAACCTTTTCATCAGTGGACTTGACTAATGTTCGAATATGAATAATTTTTTTCGAGATACATGGTCGAATATGAGTTCCCATATGTCTGTCATTTTGAATTTTATTTACAATGTCTGGTTCAAGTTAATATTGGATTTGTTGATGCCGAAAAATGGTCAACAAATATCCAAAGTATGATTTGATTAACTGGGGACAAAAAACCTGCAAAAAAGAAGAATTTAGGACACGCCGATGTGGTGTGAGCTACGAGGCCTCTGATGACTAAGTCAGTAGGAGATTTAGGAGAATAATTTAGAGGACTACGAATGACAAAAGAATACTTATCGCGATTTAGCTTAAGATTCGCCCCTTGGGATGGAGAATGGACTGACTTCATATAGCAGTCGGTTTCGTAACCGCTGCAGCTCACTTATAGGCGGCTTAATGGCTGGCCGTTAGAAACGTCTGTCATTAAGCCAGGTATGAATACCGGCGTAACTCCTGACCATTACCCTATTAAGGTGTAATGACCTTGACTCTGGAGTTACTTGGACTCGGTCGACCTTGGTAGGTCCTTACCTCCAAGGCTGGCCCCTTAGGGGTACAACCTTCTCGTTGTAACGCTAGGTCGCTACGGGTGTGCAACGTCTCTTAGTGTTACTTGGACTTGATCGACTTATCCACAAGAAAGTCTTAACCTCCACGACCAACCCACTCGGGTTGGCCTACTCGGCCGTCCTCCTCAGAGGTCGGCTTTGGACTCGGTCAACCCTTACGGGTCCTCACCTCCACGCCAACCCACTCGAGTTGACCTACTCGTTGTAACCAGGAACACCGCGGGGTGCAGCGTTTCCTTGCATTACTTGGACTCGGTCGACTCCTAGGGGAGAGTCCTAACCTCCACGACCAACCCACTCAGATTGGCCTACTTGTTGTAACTCTAGGACGCTACGGGGTGCAACGTCTTGAATGTTACTTGGACTCGGTCGACTCGCCCATAAGAGAATCCTAACCTCCACGACCAACCCACTCGGGTTGGCCTACTCGTTGTAACTTGGGATGCCATGGGGTGCAGCGTCTCCGTGTGTTACTTGGGCTTGGTCGACTCTTGGAAAATCCTGACCTCCACTACCAACCCACTCGGATTGACCTACTCGTTGTAACGGATGAACGCCATGGGGTGCAGCGTCTTTGCTGTACGTTACATGGACTCGGTTGACTCTTTGGGGAGTCCTGACCTCCACGACCAACCCACTCGGGCTGGCCTACTCGGCTTAACTATTGACTATTATCAGCGGATCCAGTCGTTACTTGGATTCAGTCGACCCTAGAGGAGTCCTGACCTCCACGACCAACCTACTCGGGCTAGCCTACTCGGCTTAACTATTGGTCGTTATCAGCGGATCCAGTCGTTACTTGGATTCGGTCGACCCTAAAGGAGTCCTGACCTCCACGACTTTCTCCCTAAGGGGTGTTCGCCTTCTTTTACCGGACCCAAGAGGGGTAAGGTTGCAAGGGCCGACCCCCAGAGGTGTTGGTCTTGCTTGGCCGACCCCCGGGGGATTTGCATGGGTGTGGCCGACCATCAGGGGGTCGGCATTGGCTTGGTCGGGCCTCGGGTGGGCCCCAACTTTTTTCGAGTATTCCGAGATATTTTGGCTTACAACATAATCCAATTTGCCCCAAGCATCACATAATTAAAGCAACAACACAATAATCCATAATTCCAACAGGCAAACTCATACAAAATTATACATGAAATATCAAATAAATACAATTAGAACAAATAAATAAAATTTTTTAGTGTAACCAGAACCGTAGGGTGTTACGTAAAACCCCCATTGCATGTACTTACATGAACGATCATGATCAAAACACTTGCTTCCCAAGCACACAATAAATCGAGTTTAACGGTATCACAAGATAAGGTACCCAACCTCTGTTCTATGGTAGGCTTTTTATGTTGTTAACTTGAAAAACATCCACCATATGTCTCACACATACTACTCAAGTTATCATTAAAAAACATTAGAGCTTTCATAGAGGTGTGAATACTCATCGAGATCTTGTGTTTATTCGATGGACTGATCAAATACAACAAAACTTATATGTTTAGTATTAATTATGGGCTTATTATATATGTTTGACAGCCCCCTATATATACAATGGTGTTATTAAGATTGATATTTTCCGGGGATGACTTGGCTACCTCCGAATCGTGTGAAGAGAGGTTGTTTCTTTTGCAATTTTAGGCAGGTACAATAAACCAGCTTTACAATATCTCTTAAAAATATCAAATCAGAATGAAGCCCTCGTTTGCTATCATTTATTTCAAAACTACTCAAAACAATCATTCATTTCAAAACCTTTGTACAAATGTCATTCGCTATCGAATAATTTGATAATCAAATGTCCAATTTTAAAGTTTACTTACTAGGCATGGTATGTTGCAAAAAGTTTTTTTTGCGTCCACCTTTAATCATTATTGAATGTATATTAGATTAATAGTTTTGGTGAATTCTTAGACAAAATTAAGATTTAATGTATATCATTTTTTAACCTCTATATATACATGTTGAAATTTGTACTTAATATATTAAAATAATGTTTTATTATATAGTTTGATTATATTTTAATTATTAAAGTATGTGTTTTTTTTTTGTTACATTGACTTGTTCTTTTTTTTTTTTTTTTTTTTTTTTGAATTTGTACGAGAGATTTACTATAACATTAAATTGACTAACTTTCTGCAAATCACAAATTGATGTAACATTTAAGTTCTTTTTATATATATATTAAATCTCTATCTTTTTACTGTTAAAAAAAAAACTTTAACTCTAAGTTGACCATGCTTTTTGTTGATAATTAGCTACTATTAAATTCATTCTTAATCAAGTTATCTTCAAACTTATTATAGATTTAATTTGCATCACCTAAACGTTTAAAATGAGATGAATATAAACGAAACTTGAATCAAAACAATATTTTAACTAATAATAATCTAATATCAAAAAAATAACTCGACAAATAATTAATGATTATTCAATCTATTAACCTTACAAAAGTGAATATACATTGGAAAATTAGAAAACTTTAGCAATACTTAAATAAATTAGACATTTTAAAAAAATTATAAACCAAAAATATTACTTGAACGAAAATGACAATAAGAGACTATGTACAAATGATACATACTAATTATGCTATAAAAATGTCCCTATAAAAAATACAAACAAATCCACATTCAACTCATGATCTAAAAAAATCACATTCAAACAAATTATTGCATACTATTCTTTACAAATTATCTTATCTAAAAAAATTGTTGCTTGTAACTCAAATGAATTATTGCAGCCTTGAACAACAATACAAACAACCACATTAATATGAACTATTGTTCGCAATCCTTTACAAATATTAACATCTAATCGAGTTATTGTTTATAACTCTACTCTCTCAAAACCACTCAAAATAACGTTTTAATATTAAGTCTCATGCAACTACTCATTCAAACAAGGAGAAGTTGGTCTATCGGTGATATATCTTCATTCTAAGCCTCATGAATTTTTTGTATTTATATTTATAGTTGAAAATACTTTAGAGCTTGCTATTCTTTCAATTAATTTGAGGTTTTTTTAATCTATTTAGTGACTCGCAAAAAAAGAAAAACTAATTATATCCATTTGAAAACAAAATTAAAACTAAAAGATTTGGAGTCAGAATTGAAACTTTCTACTAAAAGAGAGAAGATGAAATCTAGGTAGCTACCCTATTGAATAATTAGGGTATTATTTAAATAATTTTTACATTTAGTACTTAAATAGATAGCTATTGAAAATCTTAGAGGCTGTTGACGAGCCACCGTTATGTCATACTGAGTGAGTGAAAAACCTTCTGAATACTTATAGACCAGGAGAGAAATATAATCCAGTTAAATTGTGACGTAACTACTATACTAGAGGTCCCTAGAGAGAGACGTCTATTCAATACAAAGAGAATGCATGAGAAACATGGATAGAGAATACCCACCAAGGAAGAATGCATTCTTACTATCTATTTTCATTAAGGAATGTTTGTTTCGCATTATTATCGGATTATTATAAATCACCTTTAACTAATCATTCTTCAAAGAAGCTATTATAATCACTTCAAATAGTCACACATTTTTAATCACTCAAAATAATTATTCATTTATAATCAATCACTCATTTCTAATCAATCATTTATAACGACTCATTTATAATCATTTATTTATATTTTTTTATTTCTAATTCCTCAAAATATTAACTCATTTTTAACATATCCAAGGGAGCTATTATCTACAATCTCTTTATAAAACTTTCAACCAAATGACCGTAACACGTCAACCAAAACCATCAATCAAACGAGTTATTAAATTAAAATTTCTAGTCCTCAAAATAATTCCTCCCTAGAAGGTTGTGGAAATTGTGTATATAGTTTGAATTTTTGTAGGTAGGACCATGATGGGTTGGATAAATGTAATCTATTTGAGATGTTGGCCCCTACGTCTTAGAATAAATAATGTTAAGGACAACCAAGGAGTATTATAAACAATAGGTTTACCCGACATTAAAGTCATAGTCGTAGGCTTTTATATATATATATATATATATATTATGTATGTTATCGTCGAGGAAGTATTATTATTCAGATTAAAAGAGAAGAAAAAGCTTGCCTGTTTTTAGTGATGACATTAGATACACTCGGAATGGGACAACTCCTCATGATTACATCTCTTACAATGTTTTTCCAAATACTTTTTCCTTTCAATTATTTCATCTTCGATCTTTTTTGACTCTCTACTACATATTTTGTGCACCTATGCTGTTTTAATATCCAAAATTCGAGAGACAATCCATTCATGAATTTCAAATATGAATCTAAATATACTTTTTTACAATCTCTCAATGACACTAAGTGCATATACTTTTCTTGGATATGTAGAATGGATATCTCGAATTAATCTTGTCTGTATTATTTGAATTCCCACAATTTTATTAATATATACTACTACATGCAACCAAAAAATCATCTATATATAACTAAAAGTATGACTTATTCAATTTGCACAAGTAGTCTTTCTAAAAATACAATGGTCAAATAGATTTCTTGCAAAACAATATTAATCCAACATGAATGAGTTCAAAATCAAATGCTATTATACTGCAACAAATGATTGGTTAATGTAATTAAAGTTTTCATACGAGGTTCTATACGAGAACACAATTGCAGAAAGACTTCATTGTATTATATTCCTCTTCTATAACGATTAACAACCAAATTTTTATCAAAACAAGGATAATCAATACCCCAATACTAGACTTGATCGTATTCAACCATTTGTATTCAACAAGTTTACCGAGATCAAGTCTTACCAGAAACATCCAAGTACAATTATTTTCTAAATTATAACTCATTTCCCTATTCATCAACTGAATGTTGTTCTATAAGCTAGAAGGAACGTGTTGAGGTTCAGTAGAAAAAAAATAGATTAGATCGTGCAAGGTCATAAACAAGCCTATACGACCCAATTAAATGATCACTAGATGCATAAGCAGAAACAACAGTCAAATCTCTTCCAAGTAACTCAATCTCCCAACTCAACTGCTTGACAACATAAGAATTAAGATTATGTGAAGTTATACCAGCCTTAGACAACGAAACTTTTCTAAAGATAGAATATTGTAACAACTCAAATTTTCAATATTGCGTAAATAAGGTAAATTTGGATTTGTTGGACAAAGGGTTTAAAAAATCTTAAACAAATATTAACATTTATGGAAAGTGATGATTTTGAATCTTATAACTAACCTCTTAGAATTACTTTAAACCTGCACTGCAAAACAAATTATGGTAGCCAATTTTTTAGGGGAAATTTTCTCTCCTGAACTATTTCTCAACCTCCATATTAGCCTTCCATTTATCAATCATTGTCTTTGTTCAAGACAAAGCAAGGAAATCTTTTAGAATCTGCTCTTAAATAACTGAAGAAGTACTTAGTCAATGTAACATGAAAAAAAAAAAAAAAATCCAACAGTTGTTAGAGGCGTCAATTTTAATTTTTGAGTTTTTATTCGCTTTCCTGTACCCCTATTTTAATTATAACTTTTTTATAAAAAAAACAACTAAATGGTCGAGTTTTATTCTTTCTTTCTTTTTTTTTTTCAGAAAATTGATTGCAGACTATCAACAACTTGATTAAGTGTATCGGAGAACTGATTGATACTATCAATAAATTGATTGAATGTCTAAGTTGAACTAGGAATCGAAGACTATTAGTTGAACTATTGATTATAGACTATTAACTAAACCTAAACTACTAAAGACTTTCAGCCAAATTGATTGAAGACTATCCATTGAAATGATTGAAGTGATAGTATTGGTCATGTTACATAGATGATCCATTTTTTTTCAATATAGAAATATTTTGAAAATTTTCTTATTTTTGCTGTACATAAAAAATCCTATTTTAAATAACCACATAAATATTTATGTTTAATAGGAAAGTATAACCTTTAAAAATCATTTTTATCAATTGAAGTAGAAAATAGTTGATTCATTGCCATGAATTCTTTTTAAAGAATTAAATGACTGATTTAATTCTCAGTCAATATTATTAAATGAATTAGCTATCTTGTAATTAATTATCAAAACATGGGATGTTTTAAACGTATATAGAAAATAATGGAAAAAAGTAAAATCAATATAACACTTTGATTTTTTGTGTTTAATTTTTGAAATTTTGTTTGAATTAAATAATATGCATAGCAAGTTCTTTGGAATCTACTTTCTTTTTTTAAAATAAAAAAAAATAATTAATATGCATAGCAACTTTTTATTCAAATTTTAATTATAATTTTTTTAAAAAATAATTCATACATGAGAAATTTTCATAATTTGTTTTAAAAAAATTTTGAGTAGAGTGATTGAAGACTATCAAAGAATTAATTGAGTCTTTCAACTAATTGAAGACTGTCTGCTGAATTACTGATCGAAAGTTATCTATTGGAGCTAAGTTATTAATTAAAGGCGATCTACTTAAACTAAGGTATTGATCAACTGAATAGATTAAAGCGATAACAATTTGATCATTTTACTTTGACAGTACACTTTTATGCTATACATAAAATATTTTCAAAATTTTGTTATACGTAAATTTATTATTATTATTTTTTTCTATATGTGAAAAATCTGCAAATTTTAAATTTGTAGTTAATATTTAAGAACATAGTTAGGGAAAACATAGAAAAATAAGGGTGATGAAAGAGGGCTTAGAAATTAAATAAGAATGCAAGGAGATTAAAGAGAGAAGCATGGTAGTTTTGTGTTGACGGCAACATCATGTGTGTGGCTCCTCTTTGCTTTTATATATTGACATGAAAGTTCCTAGGAGACTGCATGTACAACATGAAGCATCCTTACCTGGTTACTCTTTATAGATTGCAAAATTTAATTCTCTCTCTCTAACATTAATAAAGTTTCTACTGTTCCTCACTTTTGTGCCCCTCTCTGTCATCCTCTCTCTGCTCGACATTTGGTTGATCCACATAATTGCAATACTCCATGCCTATTTGAAAATTTTATATTTATTTGAGCAATATTCAGTCTTTTCTATGTTCAGACTATGTATCATACCAATTGTGTACATTACAAAAATTACTAAATAATCATTTTTAAGTAACCACTATATATTAATTTAGTGATTTTTAATCATTAGCCCACTCCAAAAAACCTATAAACATTAAATTAGTCATTTTTAATCACTAGGTCACTCACTGATAATTACTTCAGTTTCAAGCATTGCAAACCATTACCTCTAATTTTATTTTTCATTACAGTTTTATTGTTTTTTGTAAATTTTTTTTATTCAGCTCATAACAACTTTTTCATCTTCTTTACCACCAATTTGTATTTTTTTTGTATTTATCATATCATTATTTTCATAATTATTCTCTTCCAACTCCAATAATAATTCTATTTGTTGATGCCATAAAATGGTCAACGGATATCCACAGTAAGATTTGTTTAACTAAGGACGAAAAGGCCTGCAAAAAAGTGAAAAGTATGACACACCGATGTGGTGTGAGCCACAGGGCCTCTAATGCCTAAGTCAGTACGAGATTTTAGGAGGATAATTTAGAACTTAGAATGGCTCAATAATACTTTGCTTGATTAGCTTAGGATCCGTCCCTTCGAATGGAGAATGAAGTGACTCTTATAGCAGTTGGTCTCGTAATGGCTGGTCGTTAGAGACGTCCGTCATTAAGCTGGCTACGAATACCGGCGTAACTCCTGGCCGTTACCCTTTGGAAGTGTAACGGTCTTGACTCGGGAGTTTCTTGGACTCAGTCAACTCTTCGGAGAGTCCTAATCTCCACGGCCACCCCACTCGGGTTGACCTACTCGTTGTAACGGGGGACACCATGGGGGTGCAGTGCCTCCATACTTTACATGGACTAGGTCGACTCTTCGGAGCATCCTAACCTCCATGGCCAACCCACTAGGGTTGACCTACTCGTTGTAACGAGGGACGCCACGAGGTGTAGCGCCTCCATACGTTACTTGGACACGGTCGACTCTCCGGAGAGTCCTGACCTCCACGGCCAACCCACTCGGGCTAACCTACTCGTTGTAATGGGGGATGCCACGGGTGCAACGCCTCCATACGTTACTTGGACTCGCTCGACTCTTCGAAGAGTCTTGACCTCCACGGCTTTCCCCCTAAGGGGTGTTCGCCTTCTTTTGCCGGACCTGAGAGGGGTATGGCTGCAAGGGCCGACCCTCGGGGGGGTCGATGCCTTCCTTGGCCGACCCTTGGAGGAGTCGGACTTGCTTGGCCGACCTCATGGGGTCAAGGCCTCCACCGAGGGTCGACGTTGGCTTGTTTGTCTTCTAAGTGGGTCCCAACCTCTTCCAAGTCTTTCGGGATATTTTTGGCTTACATTATTACCCCCAGTCTTCATTTTCGAGCTTCTAGAATCATCGGATTTTGAAGAGTAGTTTAGCCATTTGCTTTTTCCAAAGTTTCGGGATGTTAAAGAATTATCTCCTTGTACTTTATGAAAGTATCTCACTTGAAATTTACTTAGGCCATATTCTTTTTAAGAATATATTTTCCTAAATAATATCCAAAAAATAAAAGTTTTAAGGTTATGGAAAATATTCATTCCAAGAATAATTATATTAAAATGGCCATATTCTTATTTCTAAGAATATATTTTTCTAGATAACATTTTTATTCAAAGAAAAATCACCTTCTATTTTTAGGAAAATATTTATCCTTAGAGATTTTCCATAACTTACCTTTTCCATAAATACACCCTCCCAAAACTATGCCCTCCTTTTTTACCCCACTTTGGCCGAAAATTGCCTCTCACTATGCTATACTTTTTGATTTTTTCAATGTGTGGGAGAAGACATGTTGTTCGTTTTGGATTTTTTGAAAGCATCTGCCATACCTCGTCCTTATGGTATGTACCCTCCTTTTTCCGACTTTATGCTAGCGACTAGGCGTACTTTGGAAAATTTCACCCTTACTTAGGTGTTTTTTCCAATTTTTTGCCTTCCATGCATGTATGTCTTAATTTTTTGGATAGTTTAGACTCTTTTTTCAAAGACTTGTCCGTTAGAGTACTTTTCGGAATCTGTAGGCTACTTAGGCACTTTTTATAAAAGTCTTGCCTTTTTTAACCTCTTTTTGAAATTTTTAGGCTACTCAGGCACTTTTTATAAAAGCCTTGCCCGTTTACCCTTTTTCGAAGTTTGTAGGCTACTTTGGCACTTTTTATAAAAGTCTTGCCTGCTTAGCCGTTTTTCGAATTTCACAGGTTACTTAGGCTCTCTTTGTTAGAGACTTGCCTTTTTCCTAACTTCGTTATTCGCAGATTATTCGTTACTTTGACTGCCATGGACCCTTCATCTGATTACGAGACCGAATCCCTTCACCTTCGGGCTACCTCTTCTCTTAAGAGGACTCGGCGGAAAGCTTTGGCAGTAGGATCGGGATCTCAGATGGTCGCCTCAGTTTTAACTTAAAAGGACTTAGATCACCTTAGGACCCAGTACCTTATTGTTTCCGAGATCACCCTTCGGCTTCGGCTGGCTTTGGAGACGTAAGCCTATCCTCCTCTAGGCGAGGTAGCCTTTTACACCACCATGTTCGACAGAGGAGTTCGGCTTCCCCTTATACGTTATCTTAAAGAGTTCTTAGGTATGGCCGGGTTGGCTCCAGCATAGCTGACTCCCAATGCTTGAAACGTCTTCTTCGACGTTCATAACCTTTGGGTATACATCGGCTTCGAGGGTCCCTTCAGCGCTAGAGACCTTCTTTCACTTTATCGCTTCTACCAGCATCCCGACGTCACAATGGGCTGCTACCTTACTCCTATAAGCAAACTTTCTACTTTGGTGGCGTGCCGTAATTTTCAGAAGGGGTGGAAAGAACGTTGGTTCTACGCTGGAGAACCTTGAGCAACGCCAGGTGCGAAAGCTTCATTGGAAATCCCCATTGCCTT
The DNA here is from genome assembly GCA_037832605.1 of Cyclanthera cordifolia. Classification (NCBI taxonomy): domain Eukaryota; kingdom Viridiplantae; phylum Streptophyta; class Magnoliopsida; order Cucurbitales; family Cucurbitaceae; genus Cyclanthera; species Cyclanthera cordifolia. The sequence goes on from JBBMEG010010270.1 coordinate 18,821, forward strand.
TGGAACATATGGTATACTTTATTTCGCCTTGGCTCATCTATCTTTTGGCACCGTACTAACATTTTTTTTTAATTTCCAGTGTACAAGAAACTAAGTCTCCATTCTTGGGTAATGAAGTTCTACGAAGTCGTTATGACCTATCCTCAGGAGGTCACTCGCAGCATGCAATATCTGACCACAAACTTGTTGGCTCTTTACAACCTCCATCTAGATTCAGCTGTGCCAGTTGACTTTGATGCGGACTCGTCCGTCCCACAGGAGGGATCCGCTTTAGGTATGCAGCTTACTTTTTTCTTAAACTTAGCATGCTTCAAATACTGGAAATGTAGGTTAACGCCTTTTACCGTGTTCAGCCGCCATGGATTACGAGCCTTTGCTGAGGCAAGCATTTGATGCAGTAATGCGCCAGATGTCTAGCCCCCTTGCTAGGCCTCCTACCGACGACACGGTGGATCTTACTTCGAAAGGCTGCTCCCTTCTATCTGGTGACGATGGAGATCTTCCTATTCCTGAGGTCCTATAGGACTTGGATGTTGGGTCGGACCCGGAGTTTGACAAACTTAGCCTCGGATTTGACCATGTCCCTTCTTCGGCTCGGACCAACTCGTGCAGGCCTCAGCGCCCATACACAACCTTCCTCCTATATTCGACTCGTACCTTTTGTTAGAACCATAACGTCCTACTTTGGACCCGCAGGAGGAAAGGACTTTGGCCTCCAACTTGTGGAGTGAAGTGAAGTCTTCTTCCGCTCCCTTTCCCCTATGAGACGCCTCATAGGTTTTGAAAGAAGGGACCCGTCTGATGCACGAGGTATGACGACCCCACTTTTTACATCTATATGTTGACTTAAGTAGGCATGCTAACTTGTTACCTTGGGTTTTTGCAGGCGTTCATGCATTTCACCTCAACTTCTCGTGACCTTTTTGAAGACTTGCGTCACGCCCGCTCTTCTTTGTCTACTAGTACTGACAAGCTTAAGTGGGAGCTGACACAGGCTCAAGAAGCTTAGCGAGTCACCAAGGCTGCCTTAGTCGACTTACGAACTTCCGTCGAAGCGGCTCGAAAGTCTTGGTACTCCCGCGCGCTAAAAGAACTTGTCCACTATTGCTCGCCTTCAACGAGAGTTGGCTTCTCTTGAAGGGAAGCTGAAGAACGCTGCCTATCTGGCTAACCTTATGAAAGGCTCTCCTGCCTTTGTAATTTTGGAGAGGCTGCCATCGGCTGGGCATTGGACCGAATTCAGTAGAGAGTTAGTTATGGCAACCTTCTTCCACTTTTTCAGTCTCTTTGTTCCAGTACTGCGAAAAAAGTTACTGGCCCTTCCTTGCCAGCCTTCAAGTCCGGACTTCCAAGTGATCCAGCTCAAGTCGCTTGCTACGACTCTCGAATCTTCTAAGGCGTGCCTAAAGAAGTCAGGTTGTTCCAGCTAGGACAACACTTCCCCAAGTCGGACCCAACCGACCAACTTTCATTAGACGTAGCTCCGGGGGCCTTGGTGACTTTTTCGTTGCTTTCCTTTTTACTTGAAGCATTTTACTTTGCATTCTTTAATTTTTTCTTCTAGGTTGTAACCCAGAAATTTTTTCTTTTTGACTTTGAATGAATAACATTTTTTTCTTTTTCCTTCTTTATCTTGTATACCCCCAATTTAAGTTTATGAAAATAGAATCAATATACTTAAATTAAGATGAAAAGAATGAGAAAACAACACTTTTATACATTAACGACTTGTATTACATTCTACTGAAAGTATTTTTCAAGTGTCTAAGCACTCCAAAGATGGAGGATCTTATTGTTGTAGGCGAAACTGGTGTTGCCTTGCTAATTCTGTGCAGCAGCTTGGCTAGGATGCTAGACTTGTCTAGGATCTTTACCAGCAAAGCCTTGTCCACCTTGGTTTCGTAGGTGACACTTGACTTTACCAAAGCATCGGCCTTGACACTCTAGGACCTGGGGACTTGTTGGATTTGTATCTCTACTGGTGTTATTCCTTGGACAGCCGCACCTGACACTAGCTTCTTTTTCAACTTCCTTTTATTTCAATTACTCCGACTACTCCCCGAAGAACGGTGTGGTAGCACTCCCTCGAGGATAACTGTTCCCCTCTAATTTGCCCCACCCCCATAGAAGTAGGGAACTTTATCACTTGGTGGTAAGTTGATACGACCGCTCTTAGCCCATGGATTGTGGGTTTTCCCAGTATTGCATTCTAGGTAGAGTTGTCGTTTACCACCAAAAAATTGACGAAGTGTAGGACTATGCTGTCCCCTTCGCCAAAAGTTACCGAGAGCTCGACTATTCCTTTAGGGATCAAAGTGCTCCCTCCAAAAGTTACTAGGGGTGTTGAATTTTGCTTGAGCCTTTCTCTTCCCAGCTTCACGGCATCATAAACTTTTAGCGACAACACAACCATCAAACTGCCTCCGTCGATGAAGATCCTTCTGAGGCAGATGTTGGATATGGTCAGGGACACCATTAAGGCGTCGTTGTGCGGCTAGTGCAGTGCTGTAGCCTCAACAACAGTGATGTCAAGTTGCTCGTCCACTGCTTCCACTATGCGCACTTCTTTGCCCTTTAGCGCGCCTCTAGTCTGCCTCACTTTGTCCTTCCAACTTCGGTTGGAATCTCCTCCAGCCAGCCCTCCGACTATGGTTCTGATCTCCAGCAGCGGTGGTGACTTTTTGCGTCCCTTTTTCTTGCTTGGGAACTCGGAAGTCTTTCCAGCCTCTTCCACGTACTTGTCCAGTCATCCTCTTCGAATGAGAGACTATAAGGACTTCTTCAGGTCGTAGCATTCCGAGGTAGCATTGCAGTGGTCCCTTTGAAATATGCAGTACTTGCCTCTATTTCTTTTGTTGAACCTTGTCTTAATCTGGATTGGCCATTTCAGCTCCTCTTTATCTTGAATCTCCATCAAGATATACTCTATGGGAGCCATCGTTGGAGTGTACTTCTCAAGCCGACTAGGTGGTACCCCCTCCCCCCCTCCCCCCGTCGTTCGGTCTTCTCTTTTTTCACTGGGCGCTCTTCTGCCCTTCGCTTTCACGATTCCTTGTAGTCAGCCTCACGACGGCTGACTGACTTCTCGCGCTCTGGAATGGAGTGCCTTCCTTCGGTGCCTCCTCGGGAGTTGACCAGCTCCACTGCGCTCATGTACTTTTGTGCTCTGGTTAAGAGCTCGATATAAGTGAGTGGAGCCTTTTTCTCCAGGGAACACAAGAACTTTTCATCCCTGAGTCCGGCCATGATTACTACGAGAGCCGTGCTGTCGAAGTACCCTTCAACTTACAGCGCCTCGTTGTTGAAGCGAGCAATGTACTCTCGAAGAGTCTCATGACTCATTTGACTCACAGTCAGTAGATGGGTGGCCAGTTTCTTCTCATCTCGCCCTCCTAGGAACTGTGTGACGAAGACTCTAGCTAGCTCTCTGAATGAGGAAATGGACTTGCGCTTGCGCTGCCTGAACCATCTTCGAGCTGGTCCAGTGAGCGTGAATGAAAATGCTCTCCACTTGATCGCCTCTCGGACTCCATGGAGTTCCATCCATGCCCGATAGAGTCCAGGTGCTCTACACGATCCGTAGATCCATCATACTCATTGATAGTAAGGAGCTTGAACTTTGTCGCGACGGACTCCTCCATAATTTCATCGGTGAAGGGAGGGTCGACCAAACTATCCAAGTCTAGCCCGTCTTGATCCTGCGCCTTCCTCTTGCTCCCCAACTGATCTTGGTGGAGACGAAGTTGGGCCAGCTAAGGTTGATCCTCAGTTCTGTCGCACCCCGCCTCTCTTCGACGTAGGTTGAGGGCATCCCTGAGATCCGCACTCAAGTCTGACCCCGCCGTACGGGCAGTTGGGGTTTTCGAGGGATGTGGGGTGGATGACCCTCGTTTGGTACTTCTAGCTGGCTACTTCTGACTGACTGAGTCCGAGAAGACTTCGCTGTTCTGGATCCGATCCTCTGGTGAACCGAATGCTTATTCCTTCGATCATTACTGCCTAGTCGAAGTTGTTCGACCGGTCTTCGATGTCGGGAATGGGCCTTTTTCAGAGCCTCCGTGGCTGGGGCTTTCCCTTTGGCAGGGTCTTGAACCAACGAAGCTGTCGTCTCTGCTGCAACCTTTTTCTTGGTCGGCTGTCTCCGCGTTGCCTCTTGTGGCGCCTGCTGGTTCCCAACATTAGTTGTCTGAGCGAGAGGAAGTTGCCGAAGCAACTCCACTAGGCGACTGAAACTCTCCGCCATTCCTTGCACTTGTTCTTTAAAGCCATAAATTTTGGATCCGCACGCTCCGGTTCTTACCTAGTTACCGCACCCTCAGGATCTAGGTGGTTTTCAACATGAACAACTCATGTCCTCTTGAGACAATCCTCCTTAGAGCGTGCTCGGCGTCCGATTCTTCATCGACACCATGGTGGTGGGCGTTCTCAATGTTCAACATTTTTACTGGAAAATGTGTTTGGATTTTAGCGTTTTAGGTAGAAAACTATCTCATCCCCACAGACGGCGCCAACTGTTGATGCCAAAATTTGGTCAATTGATATTCACAGTAAGATTTGTTTAACTGAGGACGAAAAGGCCTGCAAAAAAGCAAAAATTAGGATCCACCAGTGTGGTGTGAGCCACAAACCCTCGATGCCTAAGTCAGTAGGAGATTTTAGGAGGATAATTTAGAACTTAGAATGACTCAAGAATACTTAGCTTGATTAGCTTAGGATCCGTCCCTTCGAATGAGAATGAAGTGACTCTAGCAGTCGGTCTCGTAACCACTGCAGCTCACTTATGGGCGGCATAATGGCCGGTCGTAAGAAACGCCCTTCATTAAGCCGGGTATGAATACCGGCGTAACTCCTGACTGTTACCCTTCGGAGGTGTAACGGTCTTGACTCGGGAGTTACTTGGACTCGGTCGACTCTTAGGAGAGTCCTGACCTCCACGGCCAACCCACTCGGGTTGACCTACTCGTTGTAACGGGGGAAGCCATGGGGTGCAGCGCCTCCATACGTTACTTGGACTCGGTCAACTCTTCGGAGAGTCCTGACCTCCACGGCCAACCCGCTCGGGCGGACCTACTCATTGTAACGGGGGATGCCATGTGGTGCAACGCCTCAATACGTTACTTGGACTCTGTCGACTCTTCAGGGAGTCCTAACCTCCATGGCTTTCCCCGTAAGGGGTGTTCGCCTTCTTTTGTCGGGCCCGAGAGGGGTGAGGGTGCAAGGGCCAACCCCCAGGGGGCTGGAAATAGGCGTGGCCGACCCCGGGGGTGGGCAATGGTGTGGCCCACCCCTGGGAGGGTCGGCAATGGGTGTGGCCGACCCCCGGGGGGTTGGTGTTGGATTGTTTGTCCTCTAAGTGGCTTCCAACCTCTTCCGAGTCTTTCGAGATATTTTTGGCTTACAACATTATTAATTATTATTGTAAATTATTCTTCGTTTTCTATAATTTTTTTCATAATTTCATTCTATCCCTCATTTTCAAATTCTTTGTGCCAACATTTCAAGAAATTTTTTGAAATTGTTTCATTATTCTTATATGAAAATTTATCGTTTTTTATTCTTCATAAATATACAATTTAGTCTATTTTCATTTTCATATTCTAATTAATGTTTTTCCTTACTGTCAATATTTCTGTAAATGAATTGAAATTGCCTTATGGTTATGTTTTTTTTGTATAGTTTAACCATATGTTGATGAACAGAACGTTGGCTGATAATATTTAAAATAAATGGGGTTTTTTTGGCTAATATACTTTATTTTAAAAATGAAACAAATTTCAAAATTTATTAAAACTATGCGAATGAAAAAGAAAAATAATAATAATTGGTAAAATTTCAAATATATATATTTCAAATTTATATTAACTTCAAATCACTTCAAATGATTTATGGGTCGGTAGTGATTAATTGATATAAATCGTATAATAAATAAAGTTTTTCTTAAAAATAGTTGAACATAAAATCGACATACTATTGATCACAGTTGATGATAATACAAGTGTAAAAATATTTTATACTAAGTATAAAAATTGAACATGAAAAAAATACATGTAATAAAAGAATTTGATTAGACTTTACCTCACTGATTTCCAATTTAATTTTGATGCCCTATCTGCGTGTCCTAACCTTCATGGCAATCTCACTGAGAGTTCTAACCTTCCCGACGTAACTTCCGGCCGCTATCAACTATTACAGATGTCACTCGGACTTGGTCCACTCTTGGGAAAGAGTCAACCTTCATGACGGTTGACCCTGATGAGTCATAGTGGCCAACACTTAGAAGGGCCGGATTAGGCTTGGATGACCTCTGGGGGGTCTCAAGATCCAGTTCAACACCTATATCACGGTGTTCCTGGAAATCAATATTTGGCTCAATTTATTCCCCCAATTTGTTTGGAAGATGTCATTTGGACAACAAAAAAATTAGGTCATTTCTAATGCACAAATTGTTATATAAATGACATAGACTTTAAATAGATAATTGATTCAATTAAAACACCATTTATGCATCATTTAGGTAAATACATAGTTCATAATTAATTATTTATAGATTTAAACTAAGTAGTAATTAGTTGGTAACCATCTTAATTAGTTGAGTGGCTTTAAAACACACTAGATATTAATCAACTGGTTCCAACTCTAAATATACATTCTATATGTCTCTCATTTGGTTGATTATAAATTAGTGGCATTGACATTTTCATCAATTAAGCTTTTCATACATTTGAGATTTGAGAGAGAAATTGCTATTTGGCTCACTAATTGTGTTTAGTGATTTCAAAGCGAAAAGAAAATTACAAAAGTGCTAGGTTGTGTATTGAGAAAATTAAAAGGAAGGAAAGGTTAGTGCCGATATTTCACACTAAGGAGAGAGAAAAAGCAAAGGGGGCGAAGGATCTTCCCACATCACTAGGTGGTCTTTCGACTGCTTTCTCGGCAGTTTGGCGCGGTTCTAGCCCCGTCTTAGCCAAACTTGCCGATTTTGTTCCCCAGTTGTAGATCTCCATTTCCTTGATGCCCGTGGATGTAGAACATACGTCTCGAACCACTAATTTCTCGTGTCTAATATCTCTTATTTTTGTATTCTATGTTTGCTGGTTTTTGTGTCCATTAGTACCAAATTCCAATTTTGAGTTCATCACACTTGTTTTTAGTTGTTGCTTTGCAATTGTGAATCGTCGTATGCTTATAGTAGGTCGAAAATATATGTAATACAAATCAATATATAGATTGGGATGACTATGGATAATTGGGAAACAACCCATTTTTCAAAATTCCAAAGTTAAAATGAGGCCCCAGTGATTTTGTGCTTGAAAATGGGATGTGGTTCAGAATTGCCTATCATGTCTCTGTAACTAGCCAGGCCAGAAAATAACCCATTTAATTTAAACAAGGGCTCATCTCCACAAGTGATAAAGTGGGAAGAATAGACCAAGAAGAATCATTCTCCCAACACTAGTATTATTCTAAAATCTTTTTTTTCTTTATGATTTTAATTTTCACCTAACCACTTTTTATGCTCCTCATGAATATTATTTATATTGTTTTATTTTTCTAATAATTATTCTCTTCCCCATAAACTCAAATATAATAGTCATTTGTTATAATTATTATTTTCACCCAAACACAAACAATCATTTTTTCGTAATATTATCTTTCTTATTTTATTCTTAATTCTCATTTCCAACCCAACCAAACCCTTATTTTGCTAGATGAGCTTATATACAAATTCGAAGGCAATGAACATATAATTTTGACATCCGAGGAAGAAAAACAAAAACAATCACTATATTGTTTAAGAAAAAAAAAAATTTGTGGTTCAATGAATTTATTATTTGGTGTCAATACAATTCAATACCAGCGTTACAGATTCGATCTTGGAAATCAGTATTTAGTTATACTTTCATTTGGTGTATGAACTTTCAAGTATTCTATTTTAGTTCATAAACTTAAAAAATAAAAAAATAAAAAAAATAATCAAAATCAGCTCTTATATAATTATATTCGTTTCTTAACAAAATAAACATATTTCTCAATAAATTTTAGAAATATGTTTGTATTAAAATTTTTAAGAGGATTGAATCTAATTCCATTAATATAAATTTCAAATTAACCATAAAAACTAATTTTTAAACTTTTTTATTTTATATAATAACTTAAAAAATATTAAGTGCAAAGTTGAGAACAATTTAATGTTTACATTTTGTATTTACTTCTATTAAAAATTTTAAGATTATTTTTTCTAATTCCATTTATACAAATTTCAAATCCACCATAAAGACTAATTTTTAAACCTTTTTATTTTATATAATGACTTGAAAAAATATTAAGTGCAAAAGTGCATAACAATTTTTTGTTAGTTAAATAACGAGATGAACGATTGAATTTATAACCTTTTTTATTCAAAAGTAATGTCGTAAAGTTTATAATGTTATGATATATAGATGATAAAAATCATATACATTATTATTTTATTTCATTTAATAACTTAATCAAATATCAAACAACATTTAATTAATAATGCATATAGGTAGACATAAAAAATTAAAAATGATTTTGAAATGAGGAGTAATTTAAGAGATTTAGAAATTGAGAATTATTTTGAGTGATTAGAATGAGAAGTTATTTTGAGTGATTAGACTTATAAATGAGAAGTTATATTTAGGAATTACAATAGCTCTTGTTTGAACGTAGTTGATAAAGGAGGATTTGTTAGTCCTCATTTCTAATACACTGAAATCCAACATTCAAATACTCCTTAAGAGTTCTTTCAGTTTAGTCTCTAGACTTTCAAAAATTCAATTTTAATTTTTAGATTTTGAGATTTGTTTCATTTTAGACTATAAAATTTCAAATGTTCAATTTTAATCCTTTAACTTTCTATTAATTTTAAAAATCGACCCTCGTGTAAGCTTAGAGCTAACCAATGATTAAAATATTAACAAACTAATATTTTTCTCTCTTCATTTTTTCTCTCTCTCCTAAACTCTTCCATTTTAGACGTCTGATGTCTGTTACTTACACGAGATGCAACCATGGCTTCCATGTGGACTATATTGGTCAAGTTGTCGAAGCCCTCAAAATAAATTAATGACTCTTCTAACTCTAACTTGTAAAAACTGTGGAACTAGGTCGAATTCCAAAGAGCAACGAATCAATTTCTCAATGTTTAAAAACAAATAAAATGAGCTTTCAAAAAATAAAATAAAATAAAATGGGGGTTGGTGTTTTAATAAAACTCTAACTAAATAACATAATAAAAATAAATCAAACAAGTTACGAAAACTCCAACTCAAGAAGTTAGTTTAATCCAATTGTAATATTTATCATATGCTAACACAATTCATTTATTTTTCTCGAATTCAAGGAATTAGTCTACCTATTTGAAAAAGTCACAATAAATAATTTTTCTCTTATTTAATTGAATATGACCCAACATTAAAATCAAATCTTATTATTCAATCAATTGGGCACAATAGCGTTCCATATCAACTAAATAATAGCATTAAAATTAGTGTGAATGAGTAAATGAAAATCAATTAACCGAGACAACTACAAATTAACTAATTTTGTTTATTTGCTTACCTAAGGTCTATCATGCAAGCTATGTAATTTAGAAAAGTCACAATCACACACATGGCCAATCCCTTTCTACAATTTAACATCATTTGGAATATATAAAGAAATGTCACAAAATCATGTATAGCTTGAATGATTGAGAATAAACTAAGGCGTCAATTTAATTTATTAGCAATCAATCACAAATAAAAAAAAGAAACAAAGAATCCCTGAATTAAAAAAAAAAGAAGCTCTATTTAATCCAAAGCCTCATAAAACTACAATTGAATTAAAACTACCATTGAACTAGAAGTAAAAACTTAGCTACAGATAATGAAAACAACAAAAAAGAATGTTCATGGGATAAATCATAAAAAAAAGAATAATAAAGAATTACTTGAAACAAAACCAATTTTGAGGCTACTTTCTCTCTTTTCTTTCGTTGTCGTCTCTCTTCCCTGCCTTCTCCTTTTTCTTTTTCTTTTTAGTTGTTGGGGGCTGTGGGCTTGTCTGCATAACCACACACACACATATGAAACGCCATTTTTTATGTTGATGCCAACAAATGTTCAACGGATATCAACGGTACGATTTGTATTACTTAGGACGAGAAGCCTGCAAAATAAAAAACAACTTTAGGCACACTGATGTGGTGTGAGCCACAGGGCCTCTTATGCCTAAGTTAGTAAGAGCTTTAGGAGAGTAGTTTAGGGTACTTTGGGACTTAGAACAACTTACAGGGATTGTCACCGTAGTTCACTTAGTTGAGCTTATCTTCAAATGGAAAATGCTCTGACTTCTTAAAGCAGTCAGTCTTGTAACAAATGCGGGTCACTTAATAGTGGGTTAATGCAGGCCGTTAGAAATGTTCGTCATTAAGTCGAGAATGAATATTGGCGTAACTCCGGGCCATTACCCTTTGGGTTCTTACGATCTTGACTTGGGAGTTACTAGGACTCGGTCAAGCTTTGCAGGTGATCACCTCTACGATTGAACCTTTAAGGGTGGGGCTTTCTAGATCTAACCGGGTGCAGCGTCTCCAAACGTTCTTGGACTTGGTCGACTCGTTCACAAGAGAGTCCTAACCTTCATGACCAACCCACTTGGGTTGACCCACTCGACCGATCTCCTTGAGGTCAGCTTCGGTCTCGGTTGACCCATACGGGTCCTCACCTCCTCCGCTCGCCCCTAAAGGGGGATCTTGGCCCTCTCGGCGTAACTCCGGGCCGTTATCATCGCATCCAGTTGTTACTTTGACTATGTCGACTCCTAGGGGAGATTCCTAACCTCCACGATCCATTCTTAAGGGATCTAGGCCTACTCATTGTAACCTTCGGCCACTGCTACCTTTCGGCGCATTGGTCCTGGAGAGGTTACTTGGACTCGATCGACTCATTCATAGGAGAGTCCTAACCTCCACGGTTAACCCGCTCGGATTGACCAAATCGATCTATATTCTTAGAGGTCGGCTTTGGTCTTGGTTGACCTTTACGGGTCCTCACCTCCATGGCTCGCCTCTAAAAGGGGTCATGGCCGTCTCAGCGTAACTTCTGGTCGTTATCAGCAGATCCAATCATCACTTAGACTCGGTCAACTCTTGGGGAGAGTCCTCACCTCCACAGTTAACACTTAAAGGATCAAACCTACTTTGGTTGGCCCCGGAAGGGGCGGATTGGCCTTGGCCCACACCCACGGCGGCGGAAGCCACCATGGCCAACCCTCGTGCGTTCTGATTGAGTTTGGCCAACCCCCAAGGGGACAAGGCTCTTTTGGCTAACCACCAAGGGTCCAAGCCTTCCTTAGCCGACCCTCGACGGTAAAGGTCTCCCTAGTCGACCCTTTAGGGGAAAAGCCTAATTTGACTGACCCTTGGGGGGGCCGAAAAGGGCTTGACCGACCTACGAGGGTCAAGGACTTGTTTGGCTGACCCCAATGAGGCTGGAAAGGGCTTGGCCAACCCTCTGGGGTCAAGGCCTCCTTTGTCCGACCGTTGGGGGTCCGGAAAGGACTTGGTCAACCTTCAAGGGTCAAAGCCTCCCTTGCTGACCCTCTAGGGGTCAAGGCCTTGTTTGGCCGACCCCCGAGGGTCGAGACTTACTTTTTCTGCCAGAATTTGAATAGTAGTTTGTGCCTTAGGATTCATTGCTTATGGAATAATATTTCTTATTTCTAAAAAAATATTTCATTCTCTTAAGAAGTCAAATTCAAGTTCAGAAAAAATATAAATTCGAAGATTTTTCTTATATTAAATAGGTCATATTCTTTTTCAAGAATATATCTTTCTAAATAATATTTCCATATCCAAAAAAACATTTCTTCTCATAAGGAATATATCATTATTTGAGAAAATTTTTCCTTGAACAATTTTTTCCATAACTTGAAAATTCCATAAAGTTCAAACTTCTCCTCTCACTTTGTCATTCACGATTTTTTGGCCTTGGGGAGACTTTTTTTGGACTTGCATGTATTTTCGAAATTGTTGGCTTTGCATAGGGCTTCTTTTTTAGCTTTTATACTTTGCCAAATTTTGTTACCAAGTAGGCTTGCCTTGTAATTCTGGCCTCTTTTCAAGGTACTTTTTTTAATTTTCATAAAGTAAATCTCTATTTTTTACCCTTGTTTAAAGTTATCTCTTCATTTGAGTCTAGCCACCTTCATAGGTACTTTACCTAATCTTTCAAAATAAGCCTCCATCATGGCTCTTGGTATTAAGTGTGTCCTCTTTTCATAGTCTTAACACTTTTTAATACTTTTCAAATTTTTTGGTCATTTTGGTTTTGTTATTAGAGACTTTCACTTTCTTGCCATTTTTTAAAATTTTTGACTAAATAGGTTCCGTTGCTAGAGACTCACCACCTTTTTAGCACTTTTTTATGGAATTTTTGGCTTAGTTGAATTCCCTTCTTAAGGACTCACCTACTTTAGCGCTTGTTATGAATTTTCTGACTCCTTGCAGGTGCGATTGTTGAGCCTCACTCATGGCTCTATCTTCCGACTACGAGAGTGAGGTTCGCCTAACATTCACTTCCTATTCCTAGAAGATGACTATACATCGGATGCTGGTGGTTGGATCCGACTCTGCACCAGTTGCCTTGGTCTTGACCCAAAGTGACTTAGATTAATTAAGGATGGACTACCTCATCTCTTCCTACGCGACGCTTAGGCTACTGGGTGTTAATGAAGATTACAGTACTTCTACTCTTGGCGAGGTCGCTCTTTATACGGCCATGTTTGAGAGAGGTGTTCGGCTACCTCGAATTCCTTCACTTCATAAATTTATGTACATAATGGCTAGCTCCGGCGCAAGTGACCCCCAACAACTGAAATGTGTTCTATAGGGTTCACAGCCTTTGGGGTAAGCTGGTTTTAAAGGTTCTTTTAGTGCTCGAGACCTTCTCTCCTTGTATCACTTTTGTCAACACCCCGATGTAGCGGTAGGATGTTACCTTACTCCACGGAGCTAACTTTTTCCATTGGTCTCCGTCCCCAAATTCCAAAAAGCTTGGAGTGACCTGAGGTTCTTTCCAAGTGGTTGCGTTCCTTATGTTGACGCTTCGTTGACCATTTCCACCATCTTTGGGACTTATGGTTAGTCTTCCGCTCTCTCCGCCTCACACTTCTGGTTATACTTTTACTAACACTTTATTTATGGTGCAGTGCACAAGAAGTTAACCTCCGCTCCCTGAGTTGAGATTTTATGACTTGGTCACACTAGTAGAAACCGAACTTTTAGTGACGGGCATATGCCGACACCAAAGATATTTGGTGTCAGTCAAAGGACCGTCATTAATATCGGTGTCATTAAAGACCTTTAGTATGTGTCACTTTTGGTGTCGGTCATGACCGACACAAAAAGTGTCAAAAAACGACACCAAAAGAAGATTTGGTGTCGGTCAAGACCGACAATATAGGTCTTACGTGTCGGTCATGACCGACACCAAAGCCCTTTAGTGTCGGTCTTGACCGACACAAAATATTCTTTAGGTGTCCATTTGGACACCTTTAGTGTCGGTCAAAACCGACACCAAAGCCTTAATTGTTGTCGTTT